>VZRR01007013.1:85974-135912 GCA_013398015.1 Oreocharis arfaki
TACACGTACAGTGCAGCCACCTCCAGGCCACAGGGCCCAACATCCCAAACCAGCTCCAGAGACATTCAGCAGCTCTGGGGCAGGATGCTGAGACTGTCCTGGGTGAAGAATAACTCCTCCCTCACCACTCCAGCTGCAGCCAAGCAGCTCTGTATGTGCCAGACAAGAATCATTCCCCGTCCTCGACACAGCAGCTCTGGATATTCTCAGTGTAGCTGTATAAACATTATTATTAATTTAATCCTAATGAGTTTTGGCTTCAATACCTCATGGCAGAGACTTCCATGTACTGAGAACAGCCAGTTATTAAATGATTCCTAGATGAGGAAGTACAACATTTATGAGGCTGATACTAACAGTAGAATTTCCTCCCTTGCATACTTTGCTGCATTTTTGCCTTCATTAAAAAGTGAAATAAAGACATCATTTGAATCATAACACTGAAATTCTAAACACACTTTTTCCTTTGAAAGCACTTTTCCCCCTGAGGATCTTATTTATGCCTCTTAATTCTTATTATTGTTCTTCCACACGTAGCAAACCAGGTGGCCAGGTAGGCCAAGAGTTTCTGACCAGATCCGTGACAGGTGACTGATGGATGCCAAACCCCAGTTTCCTCCACTACCCCCATTTGAATGGGAGCACCATTCCTACTAGGGAGGACAGCAGCCTGGGCTGGGAAGCAGCCTTATTTCTGTCTGAAACAACCACAGCAAAGTCAAGAGCAGAGAGATAGCCTGAGTTTTATGCAAAAAGTAGCAGGTAACGAAAAATGAGCATGGATGTTATTTTGCAGAGCACAGTCCGGAAAAGCACTGGGCAATCACATGGGTAGTTAACACTTGGTTTTGACTTGCAGTCTTCTGCCATTGCACCTCTCTCTATCTCCAGGCAATAAGGGGGAATAGTGGACAGTTTATATGCAGCAGGAGTGGAAAAATTACATGTCAACACATCTTTCAGATCCACAGACTGGCTTCCAGCTGAATCAGGAGCTGTCAGAGTCTGAAACTGGGCTGCTGAGCTTGCTTGGGTAAAGTCTGCAGGAGAGAGAAACCAGGGAAAAGAAATAAGCTGCTTCTCAAAGAGAAATGTATTTTTAAAGTATTTAACAGCATAAAATCCAAATCAACAAGAAAATTTTGCCAGACAGGGAAAAAAACATAGTCTTCCTTGACCTGTAAACTCTGCTTTCACCTAGATCAGTGAATCTTTGCCAAATACTGGGGGTAGCTGTCCCAATCACTTCACAAAACAAGCCATCACACTGTTAATAGTAGCCTGGCTAATCCGGCAGATGCAGGTTCTTCAATTTCGTGGGCCATTATCCTTTTTAGGTCTACACCAGCTGCCCACAGGGTAACACTGTCATGGGAGAAGGATGAGAAGAGCTGGTTCAAACACTCTTAGAGGCAGGTTAGTCAGCAGTAGTGCGCTTGGCTGCAAAAGTCTCCCAGAACTGCCGGATCCCGGTATCCAGAGCTCTGCAAAACTTCACCACAGCCGTTGTGAGTTCCAACCTGTTGGGAAAGCCCTGCACCTCTTCTTCTGGCAGCTCTGATCACAGATCCTGTTATTTGTACAAATCTCACATTTTTTTCGGAACAGCTTGGAGCTTTTTGCCCTTACAGCTGAGTGGCTGTGCCTCCAAGCACAGAGAGCAGTGGAGTTCACAGCAACCTTAGCAGCTCCTCTGAGTCTTGTCAAAGGTCCACACTTTCCACCCACCCTTCTAAAAGATGAGAGATGTGGCTCCTTGGGTTGTGAGCTAGTAATGTGGCCAGGAGCAGGGAGAGACATTTCCAACTCCTGAGTGTCTTCTGGTTGCTGTAGTTCTGAGTCCTGAACTGGGCACCCGGAGAGGCTGGCTGTTCACCACATGGTGCGAACACAGCTCAGCTCCCAGTTTTAAATGGTTACAGTGGCAAAGAATAAAGTCCATACTGGTATCAGTTCTTTTTTCTTCCCTTTCTTTTTCCGAGTTCTTAAGGTTGCAGGGTTGGACACCACTGTTGACTGGTCAAGTGGGTCCTACCAAGGAAACAGATCTTACAGTCTGCAGTAATGGGGCGCTTGTCGAGACACTGCCCCCAGCAATGCAATTGCAGGCTGCCTACTCAGTCTGAGAAAAATCCAAGTTTACATGCCAGCTCAGTAAGAGGCAGGAGAATCAAGAGACATTTCTCACCTGTCCTTTTTCATCTCCTGCTTGAGCAGCCCCAGTGACTAGCAGGCTGGCTGGTGACCCTGGGTGTCTGCTCAGCAGCAGCCTGTCTCATGGCCGAGGCAAGGACCTGGCTCCCAAGCTGTTCTGTCGGCAGCGCAGAAGACCTCACTCTCAGCTACATGCCAGCTCAAGTTCGTATTTCCGAATCTGGTTTTAGAGGACAAACAGGGATTCAGGCAGTTCACCATGTGGTGGGATCTCACTCCCGAAAAAGTCATCAAGGCAGACCTGAGTCATGCTCCAAGTAGCGGAGTCCAACACAGCGTGCAAGACATTGTCGAGTTCATGGTCTCAGTAACACCTGCAGGATGCCACCTCCACAGGTCGAGGCAGGAGGCAGCCCGAGTGCACCCACTCAGGGAGACACAGGCAGTGGAGAAGTGTCTGAGCCCACACACTTTCCTTCAGCCTTATCTCAAGCTCCTATTGCTACACAAAGCTCTTCTCGGCTCCTACTCCCTTCCCTCTGGAGATCTGGGGCAACAATCCAGCCAATAGTCAGGATTACTTTTACTGTTGTTTCTGCTCGTATTCCTTTTTCAATCCCAGACACATCTTCCTCTCCTTATTTTGGCCCTGGACAACACTCAAGAGGCTGGTATAGCATTTGCCACAGGCAGAGGATTCAAAATCTCCAGCATTTAATGGCTACCTCTGAGAGCCCATCTGTCACTGAGAAAACATAAATTTTTGGGGGTGAAACACAGACCTGTGCTATAACCTGCTCCCTACCTCACAGCAGTAAGGGAGTGCTGCTGAAATGATGGACTCTGAAAGATCAGTCCTTCAGACAATCACTGCTGGGCTGGAGCCAGCCTCTAGGTGATGGGGACAGAAGCTGTTTCTATGGCTTTAGGATGTTTCTTCCAGCACAGGAACCTGCATGCCTCACAATTCCCCATATGGCGGCCCAGTGCCAGTCCTGCACCTAACAGCAGCCTACACAGTGATGCATCTCAGTTTCCCAAGCAGTGAATTGATGGGTAATAACAAATGATTTGTAGAAAATAATTTAATGCTTGAAAAAACTTCACAGAATTTGAAATGGTAAGGCTTGGGAACAAGGCCAGCTCAAGTTCGTATTTCCAAATCTGCCTTTAAACACCAGAAATTGTTGGCAGCTCGGTGCTGACTCTGGGCTGATTTCACTGTCAGTTTGTGAAATCTCTGTAACCTAATCTCATTGATCCTCCCCCTGAAAACAAGAGGGTCTTCAACACAAAAAAGCCCTCATCCCAACATAAACTCCATTCAAGGATCTCCGTGCCATGACTATGTGCTTTACGATCATTCACTGAAGGTTGCCACAACTATCCCACTTTTTTGTGAAACACCTCCAGCACCAGTTCAGAAAAAACAGTGTATTAGAAGTTCTTCCCCAGACCACCTAGAGAAACAGTTCCAAAGGACACCCCGGCTCCTGACGAGGACACAGGGTGGAGAAGGATGCCACGATGGTGACAGGAGGAAGACTTTGCAGGGAGCTCCCGAAAGGGGCTTACCTGCTCCTGGCAGTACCCTGCGGACTGCAAAGATTTCATCCCAAACAAAGCCAGTCACATCAAGGGTTCAGCTCTGAACAGGGGTAGGGCTCAGCTGCCAAGCTGAGTTTCTAATCTACTTCCAAAATTTCACAGGGGCAGCAGAAAAACCTGGGAAATGGTGGTGATGAAGGCAAAGGTGAGATGGAAAATCACACGCAGGCTGACAGCTCCCCCTTCTCTCCCTGCTGGCACCTTGGCTTGTCCTCACTTACACCCATTTGGGATAAGTGCTGGCTTGGAGGATGAGCAGTGGGGCCCCATCGTCCCTGCTTCTCAGCCTGAAGATGCTGCCTTTGCTGACTCTTTAAGACAGTGCAGGGGGGAACCTTGCAGGGAGCCTTCTTATAGGGAATGTGATGGAAACACCCAGTCCAGACTCAGAGAAAGGCATCCCTAATATGGTCTCAGCCACGCTGACTGGCTGGGGGCTCCTGGGGGAGGAATGGAGCCCCTTATAAAAGAACCGAGGTCCTCCCACAAAGGCAAACCTCCCTGGACTTTAGCAGAGCTACAGTGAAGCTTGCTTGATATGGGAATTTCATCCACCCTTTGGAGATTATCCAAGCTTTCTTGGGTTTCATATGGCATGAGGTGGTGGCCTAGTCTGTGCATGACCTGGTGGATGCCAGCAGAGAAAGCCCCTTTTCAAGCAGCACACAGCTCCTGCCAGCATCACTTTGGGAAGGAAACCTGCTGGTACCGCCATGCCATGGGCACCTGCCTTGCTCCCTGCTCCCCTCTTCCTGCCAACGCAGCAGCAGCACATGTTTCAAAGGGTGCAGACCAGTGCCACCATGCCAGCCCCCACTCACTGCTCTACTTTTCTTTTGCTACTTCCAAATATGCCCAAGTGCCTCTTTGTGTGCTACAATCACCCCATCCACGCCCTAAGCAGCCTCCTTGGCCCCAGGAGCCATGTGTGGGAAATTCCCTGACCTGCAGTGCTGACCAGGGCTGGGTCCTAGCTGCATCGGGGCCGCAGAGCGCCCAGTACACAGGTTAGACCCCTGCCCACCCGTGGTGGGGAGCTGGCAGCACTGAGAGAGCTGACCCCTGCCGCTCCGAAGGGGCCAGGGAGGGCGCCAGGCCAGGGCTGGGTCTCACAGGAGCTGGAGTGGCTGGAGCACAGACGCCCAGCCCCAGATGCTTCCTATAGCACACGTGGAGGTTGCTTGGAGGAGCACATGTGCCAGATGGCACCTTGCTGAGATGTCCTCCCCAAAAAGTAGCACGACCACCCCACACAGCCAACACGGACAAGTAGCAGAAAGGATGGCGCTTTTCTAAGAGTCATTCCCTGGCTTATTGAAAAAAAAAAAAAAAGAAAAGAAAAATTAACGGAACATTTTACCTATTTAGAGAACAGCCCCCTGCCTTGCTCAGAACTCATTATGTGCTGACTGTGTGTCGGGGCAGGACTGCGGCAGGAGCACCATAGACATGCCAGCAATCACCCTGCAGTTGCTCGTTCAGAACAGGGCAGCTGGGGGCAAAAACAGCCCCCCGAAATAGCACCCAGAGGGGGGAGCCAGCCCGGGCAGCCACGGGCTTTGGGAGCAGAAAGAGCCTTGAACAAAATGTCAGCACCACGAAGGCATTTGCTCAGGTCCCACAGAGGACTGCTAGGATGGAAATGCATGGCACACCTTTAAATGGACATAAAATGTGCCATCAGCGGGGTGGGATCTATTTTTAACCCCTCGGAGTCTGCAGATGTGCAAACCCCCCGAGAGCAGCTCTAGGCAGCTAGCGAGAGGCGTGTGATCAGCCTTTTGGCTACCGGGCTTGGAAATGCCTCTGTAGTCAGGGTTCGTTTATCCCCCAGTGAGGAGGGAGATTAAAGTCTTATCGTGCCACTTCCTTTGCCTTGGTAGCAAACCGGGCCAGCAGCCTGAGCACACACATACGTGCTAAGCACCACCGGCCGCTCACCAGCTTTGCAGTTTTCTTTTTGGAAAAGGCTTTTCTGGGTCCGGATTACTAACCTCGGCATCCCCCAGCTCTGCTGGCGGGAGAGAGCTGGAAGAAATGCTGCTGCAAGGCAAGGAAAAGCAAGACACGCCGGGGAGGGTGAGGGGCATGCTGGTGACCCGCTGGTGGCTGCCAGCCGCAGGACAGCCCTGTGGCAGGGGCTCAGCCCTTCTGTCAGCACCACCGTGAAGCCATCAGGGATGGATGTCAGCCATCCTGGCCTGTGGTCTGGCATCGTCCTACACCCCCTCCAAGGCCCCTGCTGCGTGGCCAGCAGGCGACACACCCCCGCCAGCCCAAGCCTCTTCCAGTTGTGTAGTTAAACCACCAGCCTACTTTGGCAGGGAGAGGGAATGTATCTGCAGCCCCTCACATCCTACAGCATCTTGTAAAATCGCCCATTATGTCACAAGGGTTTCTTCCTCACTTCCTGGGAGGAAATCCAGCTGTTCAGTAAACACAGTACTGATTTAAAATACAGAAAAGCAAACACTACAGCCACCCCACGTCTCTCCAGATTAAAATTTTAATACATTTGTCTCCGGACACCTCTTTGTCCCCTCTAGTGCTCTCCATCCTAACCCACTCCAGCAAAGCAGCCTCCTCTCAAGGACAGTCATCAAAAAGGCTGCAATCAAAAAGCAGCTATGGATCCTGCAGCCTCCCTGCAAAAAGGGTACCTCAGTTCTGCTGTGACGTGGCTTGGCACTCAGATGTCGGTCCTCAGAGGATGGGGAGCAAGCAAAACCTGTGCCCAGTGGGAAAAGCCCCAGCTTGAAATGCAGCATCCCTCAGAGGCACCAGAAATCATCTTGAGAATGATTTTGACAAATGGATGCTCTTGAAAACAACCTGTGCACCACTTGTGAGCTGCTCCCCTAGAGAGTGCTGACATCTGCATATATTGTTTATAATTAATTATCCACTCAGCAAGGGGAACCTGTTGGCTCTGGAGAGCTGTGTTAGGCTGACTTTCATCTCTCCAGCCTGCTGTTGTGAATCCAGGCTGAGCCTCTTGTGAACCAGACTTCTCCCTGCAAAAATCCACCGTGGTGCCCTGACACCCTTGTCCCTGACACCCCACACAAAGGAGCCATCCATATCCAGGGACACCACCGTAAGTGCCAGCAAGGCTGCTTCAGGAGAAATATGTGCTGGTTTTGCCTCTGAGGGGCCCAAGGGTGGTGTAGGGAGCTGTTTCTGGAGCAGAAAAGGAGCTGGTTGTGGAGCTTGTCAGGTCCTGTCCCAGCACCTGCCACTTGCCCTGGATCCAGAGATGATGGGTGCTGTGAGGAAACTTGGGGCAGACAGAGCTAAAAGAGCTTCATGGAGCCAAGCTCACAGGAGACACTGAGCAGGGCGTTTCGCTAGCAGTGCCTGATGAAGTGGATGGCTTTACTCCTGAGAGAGGACACTGGGAGTTTGGGACTCTGGCCTGTGCTCCTGGCTCTCCCACAGCTATGTGGGCACCCTTATCAACCTCACACTCCTGCTCCTCATCCCCTGCAAGACCCCTGCATTTCCTCTGGCTATGAAACACTCATTCATTTGTAGCTGTACAGCCCTATGTGACTGCTCCCAAGCGCAGTCCCTATGGTGCTCAGACCCACTGCCTGCAGACCCACTGCTTTATTGCAGCTCCAGCTGGAGCCCTGGGGAGGAGGATGCAGCTCTGGAGATGGGTCTCCTCCTGTCCTGCACATCTAAGCCCTGTCAGCACCGAGGCACCCCACAGCCACAGCCAGCCGGCGGGCAGTGACCCGGAAAGGGCTCCCACGTGTGGCAGAGACCAGGGCAGATGCCGGCAGGGACCCCCACCGAGACTCCACTCCACTCCATAGCTGTGGCAGGGAGCAGCTCCAGCAGCTCCGCTGCCTGCCTCCAGGCACTGCGCACAGGGAGAAAACCACCGGCTGTTGGGTTTCTTGGCATGCTTCCCTGGAGTAACCTCCCCCCGTTCCTCCACACGTCCTGGAACACCTACAGGGGCTCGGCTCAGACGAACCTCCACTCTAGTCTTCTTTCTCCACCTTGTGCCCAGCAGACTGAAGTCATCCACCCCTGCATCCTGGACTTTTTCATGGTGAAAAAGCCAAATAGCACATTTGCCATGCTCTTCAGAGGGCAGTCAGCATGCGATGATTTCTAACTTCCTTTACTCCTCTGAATTATTCCCTCATTCCCATAATATGCCGCTAGAATCCCCTCCACAATTTGAAAGGCTTATTTAGCCAGTCAGATATAGCAAGGCATGACTTTAAAAATAGAGAGGGGCATGGATGGGGACTGTGCAACATGACTCACAAGTCAAACTGCCAGTGAAGAACTTATCAGGCATTTGCTTTAAATATTCATTTAGCAATACCAAACCCTCCTTACAGTTACACCTACCATATAAAAACATCCTTCCCATATGCAGTAGGTTATTTATGTTAATTTATTATTTCTTTCTCCAAAACTACTCTGAAGCCACTTACCATTGTGCTGGGAAGAGATAAACCAGAGACAGAAAGAAAAATACCGCCTTGGAGCTTGAGCCTGCCCTCACTTCCAGCACTGGAACTCAGCACTCTTTCCCAGCACAAAGTCAATGGCGTGATGATTATGTCATAAAACATTATCTCCTTTAATGCTTTTGTTTCCCACCCATGTGTCTTATTTGTCAAAACTAAAACTCCTGCAGAACACCTGTGGTCCAGACTTGGGTCTTACTGCTCTTCAGTTTTCTTCTATACCCTCATTTGCTCAACTGCTCCTTAATTCAGACAGATTCTTCCACAGAAAACGAAGAAAAATAGATGTGAATTATGAAACGAGCAATAAAATCTCTACAGAACAGGCAAGTGATCCAATGCATATATCTTACACATTCCATGGCCTCAAGCCATGCCAGGTTCTGGACCTACAGCAGCAAAATTAATTATTCCTTCTTCCTCCCTTCTGCTTCCTCATGTGATTGCTTTTATTGCTATAGCTTTGTTCCTTAATCTGGGACCTGATCATTCAAGCACTTAAAAATTAACCAAATCTCTGTTCCCCCCATCAGCTTCAGTGGGGATCAATCAACTCCAGCACGTTTGCATTGCAGCAGAGGGTGTCCGAGGCTGGGTACATGGGCTGAAACTTTGCTGCAATGCTGAAATAGAGCCAATCTAACATGCACAAATGGGAGAAATAAATACGGAGTGTAATAAATACACTGCAGCACCCCGGGAGCCTTCTCCATTACTTCTGTGCTGCAGAACATCCCAGAAGCCTTCTCTTTACGTGGCTATGTCTCCATCCCAGTAGTTGTCCTGTCCTTGCCCAAACCCCCCTGCCCAAGCACGAGCCCTCCCCCTGCCGTCTGCTGACCTTGCAATATTTTCCATGTTGTTCTTTTCTCTCCCCTTTTTATTTTTAAACGGTGATGCACATTCAGCAGGTGCACTGCCTGGGCTGCCCGCAGTCCTGCTGCAGTCTGCCACAGGGAGCTGCAACTGGTGAAGAAACCAAGCAGCTCCAGTTTGGGCAGAGCTACATCTGGCTTCTGGATTCTGATCAAGATGACATGACAGGAGTTACATCAGCTTTCTGTCAAACAATTGCTTCTCCACGTAGGAACTTGTGCAGCAGGCACTGAAAAAAATAAAGCAAGGTGCCAGCAGAGGGTAAGCACCTCAAGGATTACATTACACCCTTTTTAGGTTGACTTTGGAATTTAGCTCCAAGTTCCACTTCATACCGTATTTTGCTGTCAAAGCAGAACCAATCTTCTTTACTAACCTGTCTGGCATGTAACCCACCAAATGAGAACAGAGGAATGATAACACCTTGACCATGCAGTCTTGGCCACGATGGGCTGTCTTCAGTGGACTAACAAAAATTAAAGAAAGAGGGAATAAATCTCAGAGTAGAAGGCCTAAAATCAATCACCATGTTTCTCCTAAAAAATTTATCCCAAGAAAGATTTCTCATATTCTCCATGAGGTGACTGGTTTGAACACTGTATATCTCCTAAATTTGCCACTTCTGTTAGGTTTGAAGAATATTCTTGTCACACAGGGCTCTTGGAGGCCAAATATGGAAGCATCACACCCAAAGCAAGGACACAAACTGCTGGTGGTTTGGGTTCCTGGTGGGAACAGCTTGTGAGAAAGTGGGAGGTCTGGGCTCTCAGCAAGGCGAAGGACTTGCAGGAGGCACAGTCAGACATTCCCAGAACCACCTGTGGCTCCTGCAGCCTCCAGCTTGTGGCTGCAATTGGAAAATGTTCAGATTTCAGGACTTTCTCTGGTATTTGTGCCAGGAAACTGGGCTGCATGACTTTCAGAGCTAAATTTAGGATCACAAGTATTTCACATTCTCCAAACACCTTCTATGACAACATCTCAAAACCCTTCATGGGCATTAGCTATTCCTCTTTATCTTCCTTTGAGATGGAAAATAGAAAAGCCACTTTTGCTGGCAGCAGACAGAGCCCTGAGTGTTGACTTGCTCATGGTCATAGAGGAAAACTGTGATGGAGGCTTGGTATGGGAAAGGAGAAAGCAGAAACAAAACCAACTTTCAAATGTAAACTGCTCGGTTCCTGCAGTCACAGAAACGTTGTCTGTCACCTGCAGCAGTGCTGCTGGAATTAGGTAAGAATAACACCATCACTTCTTCAAAATGATTGGGATAAGGGATTTCTGGTAGCTCTTAGCTGATTTTTTTTCCTGCTGTTGGGGATAAAGGGGTTCCAGGACAAGAAATCCTTATAGAGAAAATACACTGCATTTGGAAAAGTGATTCAGTCCGCACACACCACTCTGAAAAACTTGTGGCAAGAGAGTGGACAGCTTTAGCACCTGGGCCTCTTAATCTTCAGCGTGGAATGTAGTGCAGGACAGGCAGAGCTCCCCACTGTGCCCTTTGGTTGTGCTCTGCAGGCAGGTAGCCCAGTGACAGCATAGTTCCATGCTAGAAAACTCAAATCCGTTTAGACTCTTATGCCTCTGTTATTGTAACTACTTTTTGTGATTATTGCTGCTAAAGGGAGTTAAAAAGCCTTTCAGTAGCAGTTGCCCTGGAAAGCTTTGTTGGCTTCTTTTGTGTTGATCTGCTGCAGATCTCCTCCAGCTTGCACAGTCCCGTCTTTCCCTCTGCAGGCAGCCTTCTCCCTGCAGCCACAGGGAGATTTGGGAAGGGCAGGACTGTTCTATCATTGTCTGCTCCCTCAGCACAGCTGGCAGTGCTCTGGTTCTTGCTTTGCTCCAGCCTCCAGCCACTCCTCCTCTCTCTGGCTGTCCCCTTCCCAACGCTGACCTACCCAATGCAGCAACAACAGCTCAGCCCTGGCCACCATAAACAGCAATGTAAACTCACTTTATTTTGCACTAGAATAGATTAGATGGTGTCTGTGTCTAGGGGGTTTGAGGAGCCAGTGGTGTGAGAAGAAGGGTAACTCTCCTGCAACCACCATCAATCTGTCTGTGGGAGCACCCTTGTCCCTCCCTGCCTGCATGCACCAGGCACTGGGGCAGCTCTTCCCCTGGGAAAAGAACAGAGCTACATCCGTACAGAGGTCTCCTTAGGCACCTGTACCTGAAGCCTTACAGCACTTCTGCTTTGGAAAGGGGACCGCCCAGCCAGAACTGTGACAAGGCATGACCTCCACTGCAAATGCAGCTCAGGTCCTCGTGCCTTTGTGAACCTGAGTCAAGGGCTGATGGCGGCTGATGCTGACTTTGGGCTGCTCATCTCTGAGCACGTGTGAGAGTCTTCTTACAAGTCCCCTTTTCCCTCCTCCCTCCAGCAGTAGATTTCTCAATTTTAAAGCCTTGTTTACCCTGGAAGAGAGAGAAGCTGCTGGAAGCCAAGCAGTGAGGGCCCAGGGGAGCAGGGAGTGTTTGTTGGGAGGGAGTTTGGGGTGGGAGTGGTGTGCCAAGGAAGAAAACTGCTTCCAGAGATCTATATATATGCACCTCCCTGAGGTGGGGTTACATAGAAGTTCATTCCCGGGCTGCCTGTGGCACTCCCTGGACATCAACAGCCAGAACTGCCTCCGAGCTGCAGCTTTATTTTCAGAGTGTGGCCTTGAGCAGCCGAGGCAAGACAGGGTTTGGCTGTGGTCCCTGCAAGCGCAGAGAATGAGGGGCCCAGGGTCACAGCAGTGCGGGAGGTTTGCTCACTGCTGGCCCCAGCTCTGCACAGGGCAGTGTAGTTTCAAGGCTGACAGGGTGCCCTGGAGGGGGCAGGAAGGAGACAAGGGGGGCAATGAAATGTTTCTCCAGCCATCTGCTCATCTCCATCACACACAGCAGACAGCCCTCATGGGAGCCAGCAAGGCTCCAGCTTTCCCTGCTGCACACCAGTCAGAAGCTGCTTTATTTTTCAGATCCTGGACAAATGAAAAACAGAGTCTTTGCCAGCTGCAAATACAATTACTTCCCAAAGCCTGAAGCCAGAACATTTTGGCTCCTTCAAAATATGTTCTGGCCAAGAGGGTCTGAAGAGAATCCCCAAAGCTGCCAGTGATTCCCGGGAAAGTGAGCAAGGCCAGGGGATATTCCTAATGGCCCTGTTGCTAAAGCAGCCCACCCTGACTGGCATCTGTCCCACGTGGGAGCCCTGCACACCCGCACTGCCTGCAGTTATCCATTGGCTGATCAATAGGTTACAGTCACCTTTGTGAGCTGCATTTTCCAGCCCCAGGAGACGCACCATGAAAATCTGTACAACTAAATAGCTCTTTTTTTTTTTTAATCCAAAGAAAAATGCCTGTTTGGTTCAAAAATAAATAAATAAACAAATAAACCCTAACAAGAAATGTTCCATTCAATAATTTTTTCCTGTGGATTAATGAATAAAAACAGCACAAATTTTTCCTACAAAATAAAATTGTTTGAAGCTTTGGAAGTCTTCATTTTAATGCCTCACTTTCAGAAAAAGAGATCGCCACAAAATTTTTTACTTAGGAGTTTCCTCTGAAAAGTAATGATACTTTCCAAGTGGCCTCTATTTTGTCCCTTCAGTAAATCTCATTGAATGAATATTACTGGCTAAATGTCCACAGGAGACACACAGTCAGCTGAATACACGGTGGGGCTGCAATAATGTCAGGTCTGAGGGGGTGTTCAGGTCCTCTCAGCAAAGCCAAGCCCAGTAAATACTGTGTGTCAAAGTGCTTTTTGTTTCTGCAGTTTTGGAACCCAAGGGGAGAAGCCTGCTGGGAAGCCAGTTCCCTTTGCACAAAGCCATGACCTGGGGTGGGGGGGGGGGGTTGCCCATCCTGGGCCGCATTTGGCTCTCTCTGTGCAAAATCTGTCTCAGACCAGGATTAATCCTTTACGGGGCTTCTCTTCAGGCATTTGTCTGACAGATGTTATCCCATGCATTTATTTTCCATTTTTAAATCACAGCAAGGAAACGATGCACGTCTTAACTTGATGTATAGAGTTGTGGGTTTTGCATGGGCTGTTGCCGTGTGCCCTGCAAACCGGGGATCTACCTTGTCACTTCTCTCCCAGTTTCCTTTCTCCCCCTGGGAGAGAGCAAAATCTGTATCAAAATAAAATCGGGGAGCCCTTCCAATGCGCTCATCTTCTCCAGGACTTCCTTTGGTCTTCTGTTCAGAGGCTCCCTCAAATTTTCCCTCAGAGCTTGGGTTTTCCCTTAGCTCCTTATATAATTGAGGTAATGGCCCAGGCACTCGCAGATCTGGGGGAAGCTTACATCCAAACCCAGTCATGACTGTGCCTTCAAGCTCATCTAAACAGCCCCAAGTAATTTTTATCCTTTCAAGGACTCTTCCTCTCTCCAGATTTTCCATCCCTTGGTGATGTTTGGACACAGAGCAGATTCCTGTGCTGCCCACTGGATGCAGCTGTGGGCTTCAGTTGTGGAGGGTCATCCAGCACTGGTCCAGCCCGGATCCTGATGTCTGTGGAGCAAGCAGTGAGCTGCAGCCCCACAGGATGGCTTTGGTGCAGGCAAGAGCCATTGCCCTTCATTACCGTCCCTCCCGCAGCATGTGGGTGTCCTGCATCCTTCCTTCTATCCCCTTTTACTCCTCTGATGTCCCATTTATCCCTTTGCCTCTCTCGAAACAGAGGATGCTGGTCCTGGGGATCCTTTGGGTCCTGGGGATCCTTTGCCTGCTGCCAACAGCACTGTAAGAGGTGCACGGAGGGTAATGAAATTAATAAGAACCGCACAACAAAGACCAAACCCAGACCATTGTGCACAAGAAAAATTTTCCAAAACACCTTCCCAACAGTGGGGCTTGCAAGCCATGTGAAAATCCAGCTTACCTGTTTCCAAAAAATCTGTGTCTTCAATTGCTAAAAATATTAAGGAAAATCCCAAGCCCAACTAAAAGGCTGATTTCAGACTAAAGAGAGTGTTTTGGTTTGAAACTAAAACCTGAGCAGGGTGGTTTCATAGGCTTAAGATTCATTGCATCCCTGTTCATGGATTAAGCAACAAAATAACAAGCCAGTCATTTTTTTCAGCTGTAAGAATGTACTTCAGGGCATTTATCTTCAGCTGGATGAAATTGGCACTGAGGTGATTGAGAATACCTGCTGCTGTGGGTTAGAGTGAGACCAAATGCTGCTGTTAGAGGCAGCAGACAATGACGTGCCAGTGGCAGCATCAGCCTCTCTGTGCAAGGCAGTGCCTGGGCAACACCCTCACTGCTGATGGACTCACCTCTGCCCACAGCTGTGCTTATGAGTGGTCCTAAACCCAACCTTGGCACTGCAAAATATAGGTCTTCATTCAGAAGTAGCAAGCATCTCCTGACCTCTTCGATTTTGATCAGGCTGGAGAGGAGCGGCTGGCTCAGCATCACCCCCCCTTCCAAAAATCAGTCCCTTCTGTCGTGGGTTTAGGACCATAAATTAATACTAGAGGTGAGAACGTGGAGTCTGTGAATGCTGTCTAACTCATGAGGCTGCTATCCTAAGCTAACTTCTATCTGTGCTTCTTAAACAGTCTTTTAATCGAATAATAGAAGCAGGTCCTAAAATCCGTCTCATAACACCACCTAAGCCACAGCTGAACCTGAGATCAGGGGTCAAGTACTGAGGACTTAGTGTAAAGCACCTTCCAAAATCCCGACAGGGAGCTGACAGACGGAGTATGTGCTGGTACACAACGACTTGCACAAATGGTAAGTAAAAGCTTGTGTTTGCTTTTTGAGAAGCAACTACTTTCCAGTCCGTCCCCAGTCACTGAGAGAGCCCTTAGGGCTGCCCAGTGGCCCTCCCTGCCCTCAGATACCAGGGAAGGACCAGGGCAGCTCCTCCCACAGGCTTTTGCTTTGGGGTAGGGCCAAACAAAAAAGTGTACTCATGTACGGGTCTCACTTTACTGCAAGTAAAACCAGCCAAAATGCAAAACAAATGCACCATTAGCATAGCCACAGCAGAGCAAAATGCCTTCCTGGGCTGGAAGTTTATCTTAAAACCATCTTTTTTTTTTTCCCTAGTACTGCTGTCTCCCACAGAAAAAGAATACCCCAAAGCTCTAGCACTGCTTTCATGACAGGGTCCTGTGCTCCAGGAGTCCTCCTCCAAAGGCTGACGGCTCCTGCACATGTGCCCTGACCCAGGGACACGTGCCAAGCCTGGCAGGGCTTTAGGATGGCTCCCAGAGGGAGCGGAGCACCTGGGGTGGGTGTGTGGTGGGGGGTGTGTGTGTGTGTGTGAATGCTGGAAACAAAGAGAGGCGCTGGAGCCTCCTCACCCCAGTAAGAGAGAAATGAGACAGGCCAGGAGCATCTTTCCCTCCTCCCATTCCGCTCTGCCTCCTCATCGGTAAACAGGGCAGGCAAACGCCTGCGGTAAGGGAAGCCCCTGGGATTTTCCTTCGGGCTCCCAGGGAGTTCCTGAGTACAGGATCTGATGCCGGGAAGGGGTGGTTCGAGGGGGCAGAGGAGGGGCTGGTCCCTTCGCAGGCAGCTCCCTCAATGCGTGACCACTGGCAAGGGCAAGCGTGTCAGGCAGGGTGAGGAAGTGGCCCTGGCTGCCCTCAGCCCCCCAGGGACAACATGGTGGCAGGTGGGTTTCCCATAAGTGGAGTGGAAAGCTCTTTATTTAACCTGCACCCGCCACCTGCCCTCAGCCCCAGCCTTGCCTTCCTCGGGAGCACGCCAGGGCTACTTTTCTGGCAGGCTGAGCCAAAAGAAACGTTTTGCAAGCAAAGGCTCCAGGTAACCCTTTGCTGCCCGGGCCTGGCACACCGCAGGGTGTCGGGGCGCCCACCGTGCAGCAGCATGACGCAACACACAGCCACCCCCGCACTGCCCTCAGTGCCCCCGAGCAGCCCGCACCCCAGGGAAGTCACAGAGCTGGCTCCTCCGGCTGGGGTCCTGCCCCCTCCCCAGTCCTGCTCCTATCTCGGGGAGTCCAGCCCCACCTCCCACTGCCCTCACGCTACGTCCACAAGTGATGGAAAAACCTGAGCAAATGACGACAAACAACAGCATTAAGGGTGTGACAGAATGACTGATGATTTAATGCTTCTTGAAGTTTTTTGTTTCCTTCCACAGGGCATTGGTTTTAAAAACAAACAAAACGAGATAAAATAAATTAATTTATGTACACTTTACATACACTGTGTCACCTGGAGCTTTGCAGCAACAGTAACCAGAAATCGTTACAAAATAGAAAGTTACATGGCTGTTGCAGGCCCTCGGCTGCCTGCAACCTCGAAGGTTGTCATCCTGAGCGTGGTTGGTAAAGTGATCATGTAAACATGTTTAGAAGCATTTACGGTGGACAATGGATGGGCCAGCTTCATCGTATTCCTGCTTTGTGATCCACATCTGCTGGAAGGTGGAGAGGGAGGCCAGGATAGAGCCACCGATCCAGACAGAGTACTTACGCTCAGGTGGGGCAATGATCTGGAAAACACCAAGAGAGCTGAGATCAGTAAACAAGACCCTGCTGCGGGTGGCAGGCACAGGGGGGTGCGTGGCCCTGCGTGCCCTGTGCAGGGCAGCAAGAGAAGGCTGCTCCCAGGACCTGTGTGCTCCAGCCTTACCTTGATCTTCATTGTGCTGGGGGCCAGGGCTGTGATCTCCTTTTGCATGCGGTCAGCAATACCTGGGTACATGGTGGTACCCCCAGACATGACATTGTTGGCGTACAGGTCCTTCCTGATGTCAATGTCACACTTCATGATGCTGTTGTAGGTGGTCTCATGGATACCTGCAGACTCCATACCTGGGGGTAGCAGGGGAAAACAGGCAGGCACAAATTAAGTGCAAAGCAAGAGCTCTGCGTGGTGACTCGAGAGAGGGAAGAGAGCTGTCAGGGGAAGAGAGGGAGAGGGGGGCACACACCAATGAAGGAAGGCTGGAAGAGGGTTTCTGGGCAGCGGAAACGCTCATTGCCGATGGTGATGACCTGCCCATCAGGCAGCTCGTAGCTCTTTTCGAGGGAGGAGGAAGAGGCAGCGGTGGCCATCTCGTTCTCAAAGTCCAGCGCCACGTAGCACAGCTTCTCCTTGATGTCACGGACAATCTCGCGTTCAGCTGCCAGGGGGAAGCAAAGGCATCAGTGTTTGCAGAGGAGGAACAGGGAGCACATGCACTGCCTCCATAGGTCTGCTGTGGGGGACTCTAGACCCCCAACTACACATAAGCTCCCAACAAGGAGAGTTTTCAGGGCTTGCAACGGGGTGAGAGCATCTCTGGAGGTGCAAGGGTTGGAAGTGAGAGGGAACTTTTTGGAGGAGGGAATGGTGCTTACCTGTGGTGACAAAGGAATAGCCACGCTCAGTCAGGATCTTCATCAGGTAGTCAGTGAGGTCGCGGCCGGCCAGATCCAAGCGCATGATGGCATGGGGCAGGGCATACCCTTCATAGATGGGGACATTGTGTGTCACACCATCACCGGAGTCCAGCACGATACCTGGGGAGACAAGAAGCAGCCATCTGAGATATGTGGCCCACAGAGGGCCCTGCCCTGGAGAGCAGAGCGCTTGTCAGATGTAGGGGATCAGTCCTGGGTGTCCTTTCTTGGGAAAGAGGGGTCAGGAGGACTTTGCACTCACCAGTGGTACGGCCAGAGGCATACAGGGACAGCACAGCCTGAATGGCCACATACATGGCGGGGACGTTGAAGGTCTCAAACATGATTTGGGTCATCTTTTCACGGTTGGCTTTGGGGTTAAGGGGGGCCTCAGTGAGCAGAGTGGGGTGCTCCTCTGGGGCAACACGCAGCTCATTGTAGAAGGTGTGGTGCCAGATCTTCTCCATGTCGTCCCAGTTTGTGATGATGCCGTGTTCAATGGGGTACTTCAGGGTCAGGATACCTCTCTTGCTCTGGGCTTCATCTCCTACGTAGGAGTCCTTCTGACCCATACCCACCATGACGCCCTGCATGGGAGGAAAGTGAGGACTCAACAACCTCTCTGCGGGCACCAGCACGGGGCTCCCTAGCAGGACAGGAGGATGCGGAGGGCTGGAAGGCAGCAGGGATCCACAACCACGGCTGTGGCAGGGCGTGCGGGGAGTCTCGGAGGGGGAGTACGCCGTACCTGATGGCGGGGGCGGCCAACGATGGAGGGGAACACGGCTCTGGGGGCATCGTCCCCGGCGAAGCCAGCCTTCACCAGGCCGGAGCCGTTGTCGCACACGAGCGCGGTGGTCTCGTCCTCGTCACACATGGTCTCGGCTGTGTCTGCGGGGGCACAGGGCAGCGGGGCTGAGCCTCACGGCCGGCCGGCAGCCGCGGGCGGTGGCGGCGGGGCCGGGGCTTACCTGGGCTGGCTGCGCGTCGGGCAGAGAGAGAGGCTCCCGCTCCTCGCCGGGTCACTCGTGGCCGCCGCGGCCGCCGCCGAGCCTTTTATCACGGCGGGCGGCGGCAGCGACCGGCCCCCAGGAATGCGGCCCCGGCCGTCCCCATATTTGGGCGTCGGGCCCGGCGCGGCCCCGGCCCGGCGGTGCCCAAAGAAGGCGCTCCTGGCCCCGGCCCAGGTGAGCCGGGCCCGGCCGTATAAGGCGCGTCTGCCGGGCCCCCCCCCGCCACCGCCCGCGGCCGGGGCCGAAATAATCCCCCGGCAGCACCGGCCCCGTTAAGGGCAAAGCAGGTGGGGGCGGCCGGGAGCCCCGCGGGGCTCAGCGGGGCAGGAGGCGAGCGGCCATCGGGCTCCGCGGCCCCCACGTGCCAAGGCTTGGGGCTGCGAAGGGAAACGTGTCCCTCCCGGGTCTTTCCCGTAGCTATAGGTGAGCCCAGGGGGAGAAAGGAAACTGGGAGAGAAGTGACAAGGTAGACCCCCGGTTCGCAGGGCACACGGCAACAGCCCATGCAAAACCCACAACTCTATACATCAAGTTAAGACGTGCATCGTTTCCTTGCTGTGATTTAAAAATGGAAAATAAATGCAGGGGATAACATCTGTCAGACAAATGCCTGAAGAGAAGCCCGGTAAAGGATTAATCCTGGTCTGATCCCAGAAGCCTGACGTAGTCGTGAATGCTGGTGCCATTATGAGTGCCCATTGCTGGCCGCTGAGACCGACCAGGCAACACAGGAATACTTCAGCTATCCCTGTGGCTCACCCTTTCCAAAAGGAGTTTGGTCTCACAGGCAAGTAATCTCTGACGAGCTGAAGGTAATATGTAAGTGAAAAGGAACAGTTCATCTCCTTCAGCTATGGGTATTTAAGCAGAGATTCCATGTGGGACACTTGGAAGACTTTACAGACATTTGGTTCCCAATGGAAAGAAGAGGAAGTAATGCAAGCAGATTGTCAGCCCTGACACTGTGTTGATGCAAATCAACCTTCAAGATCTTCTCTGAAGGCACAATTGGTCAAGGGCAAATCCTTTGAAAATTTAGGGAGTGAGGCAAGAAGGAAGAAGGAATAGGAGGCTAGAAGCACTGTGCTGTGAGGTGCCTCCTGCAAGAGAAGGTATTTCTGCAGGTGACTTCCTCCACTGCAAGGCAGAGCAGACAACTTTTCTTCTCCTCTGTTAAACTTCTGCATCCTCCAGGTTGGCAGCATTCTTCTTTACCTCTGGCAGCCCTCTGCTTCCTTCTGCTACAGATTCTGAAATCCTGTCAAGTTATTGTATTAAAATGTGCTCTTCTCTCATCCTGTTCCTCAACTTGTATTACTCTTCAGTTCGTCATCAACAACTGGCAGTACAAAAATCGGAAGCCTGAAAGCACTTAAAGGCATCGCAGCCACCAAATCTATTTTCAGAACTGTAGTGCTTCATTGTGGTTTCCAAAATACGGTCAGTTGTTGAATCAGAAATCAAGTAACAGAAACCCGAATGTCGCTGAAAGATAAACATCCTTAATCCTGCAATGAAACATGATGCAAGCATAAACCCACTCTATCCCTTCTGTTCTCTTTTATTTTCTCTCTACCCCAATCTAGCTTACAGCAAAATGCCCAAATGGCAATGTTAAATTCTCCCACTTCTGAGTAAAATATCATTTTTCTGCAGGTAGATCTGATGTTTATCTGTATTCACTAAATGAATGTGGTTTTTGTCTCAAGTCAGAAAGCAGCTGGAATTAGTTTCCAGCACAGAGGTGGGCACAAAGAACTCACTATCCACCATGCATAGCTTCTGAAAATGATCACAAATGACAACTGATAAACTTTCCTGCTGCTCTGGAGACAACAAAAGATACAAATGCGTAACTCCTGTACTCCGCATGCTTTCCATTACTGAGAAAATAACTATTTAAGAAAAAACGTATATCCTTATTTAAGCAGAGCTCTCCATCCCCCTTAGGACGTTTGAATCCTCACTTTTTTTTTGTCACAAGTTTATTTGTTTTTGTTACACTTAGAAACAACCTAGAGCTCTGGCATTTACCACCTCCCATATGCAGCGGTAAATGAAGGCATCCTCCTGGAGCAGTAATCTGAGACTGGAGTTCTGCACCAGCACAGCTTATTACATAATGAAGCAGAGGACAGAGAGGAGGAATAGCCCTGAATCCCAGACTCTTCAAACTTTCCAACAGAACAGTGAACCAGTTCAACATTACTAGTACAAGAACATTAAATATCTGTTTAGACATAGAAGTTATTTTAATGAGGCATTGTTTAAGTAAACTCATTGGAAGCAGCCTTCTGTTTTGGCAATAGTCAGATGGGAAGCCGTTGTATAAATGCCAAATGCCTCCCAACCCAGCAGCAGAGTAAAACAGTTGAAAACCCTGCATGGTTCATCTTTTCCCAAAAACCTGGAGAATGCTTTCACACCAACCATGATAAACATGACCCAGTAGAGAAGCCATTGAAACAATAGATAAGGGTGATCAAAACCCCTTGCACCCAGAGCAAGCTTTCCAAGGCTTGCCCTGCCACACCTGACAGAATACAGAGATCTGGCCAACAGTCTAGGAAGGCATGAGATATCCCCAAAGTGTTTTATGGTGGACTGTCAATTAAAGAGATTCCTCTTCAAGCAAAATCTAAGAGTCTAGGAGAAGTTAAGGCAGAATATATTTTGGCAAGGGCAAGCAAACACTTAGTACATTAGTCCCTTTCTCCCCAAACCCCGTTAAGTTTATTAGTGTGAAAGCACCCTCAAAGTGACATTCAGGCGAACACGTGGAATTCTTCCAAGGCTTCAAACGAGCGACTCCTTTGAAGCTGTAGCTGGGAGTTACGCTCACACTTCCCAGCCATGCAAGACTGCAGAAGAGCAAAGTTCGCTGCTTAGAACAATCTTAGAAGATGACTGCTAGTGCATTTCTTTCCCATATTAGTTTGAACCTCTCTAGATAAATGTATTCTTCCAAACATGTTCAGACTTTCAGCCCAGCTTACTGTATTAGTACAGGGAGGAGGGGAAGCCACAGAAGGGGAGCTGTGCTTTTAAAACTAGAAACTGGATTCTCTTCAACCAATTTAACTTCTGACCTTCTCAGCTGTTAGATCAAGTTGTTGCAGCAGGCATGGAGCCAGACAAGTAAAACATAAGGGCATGCAAGTTGCTCTGCAGTCAGTCTCTGTCTCTTCAGCTACATGCGAAAGCAAGGTGCAACACATCAGATTGCAGTAACTTTCACTGAAAGACTAAATTCTGCTGTCAATCAGAATAATTGAGAAACTGAATTTATTTTTTTTTATTCTCATGTCAGAGATAACTAACTGGGGCAGTGGGGTTAAAAAGGAAAAATGGAGATAAGTAGCACCTACCAGGAAAGACCAAGGCATGGAAGTAAGGAAGATGATGCTGTACTCCCACACTTTCATAACTGCTTTCGAGGTTTCTTCTGAGCTTAGGCACAAGCAGTTGCTGTGAATGACTGCATGGCGAGCTGCTAATCCCATTTTACATGTGTGCTAGAAATAGCTTAAAGGGAAGTTAAATAGATACAACACTAAAACGTTTGGAAAAAGTTTAATCTTACAGATGTGAACTGAAAGAATGCTATAGCTACTGGACCAGAAGACTTTGAATGAAAGCTTTGCTTTCTTTCTTTCTGCCACAGACAAAGCTGAGTGATCAGTGACAAGCCAGTAATCCTTTTTGTGCAAGTAACCTTTAATGCAAAACTGAAATTACCCAGTTTCTACAGCAAAAAGTGTTGTACAAAGAAAGAGTGGAGTTACCTGACAGAATAACCAGTTGTTTCTAAAGTAATGTACGCAGTCACTCCACATTAATGTGCTCAGTATTTTCTCTGAACTGAAATCACAGCCCCAGCAGTGACAACACAAGTTTCCCACCTTCTGCAGTGGGTCCCTGCATTTCACCCTTTGTGTCTGTGTATCCCCGTGTCTCAGACAGGACACGCACTAATCAAGATACAGGAAAAACCAGCAAGTTTTTGAAAGGCAAAGAAAATGAAAACTTTATTTTTATGTTGCCTCAAAACACAACTCTGCCTTCCCCGATGAAAGCATCAATGTCTATACATTTAAGACCAAGTACATTACTCATACAGACTTTATCACAAAGTTTTAGCAAAACCCCAAACAGAATAAAAAAAAGTGTACATGAATTCAACAGTTCTTTAGAAAAAATATTAAAAAACCCCAGTGAGCATCATGCTTGTCCCTGAACGTAGAGTTCATAGTTGGCTTTTAACACAAATTCGAAGTAAGCATTGTACTTCAAGTTGCCGAGTTCATTTGCTTGAAGCAAGTCCTTCACCTCTGGTAAATACTCACTTAACTGAACTCCTACAACACAAATCCATTTATTACAACATTGATAAAAGCACTTTGCATTAGCAGTTAATATCATTTTTAAGTAAACACCTGTGCCTGCCTCAGAGCTAAATTACTCATTTGAAATTGGGAAGCTCTGATTACATTATACGCATCAGGAAATACAATAAAGCTCAAGTAGCCTGTAAAACAGAGTTAATTTTTTTTTTTTACCCAGAGTTCAGTAATTTATTGATTAAACCTAAAATCCAAGTCTTTACATAACACTTCACCAAACCAAAAACAATAACAAATAAAAGAGAGGAAAGAGGCAAGAAACCTCTCAGCGTAGGGTGTGCAAATCTTACAAATGCAAGGAAATTGACAGGATTAAACACAGAACTGGAACTCCTCTGAAGAACTTAATTCTTGTATTTTTCACATGAATCCTTCTCTGTTCTGAAAAAGTTCCTATGCAGTAATACTTAAAAAAGGCTTTGACTCTCAGTTGCTTCCCTCCTCTCCACCCCTCCTCCAGCTGCAACTTTCATGGCCATAACTTCCTATAGTCAGCTTTAAGTAAAGAAAGAGAGGTGGGTTTGTTTTGTTTCATGGGGGTTTTTTTGTTGGGTTTTTTGTTTTTTTTGTTTTTGGCCAAAATCTTATCAGCAAAACAAAAGCAAAAACACCATTTTGGCTAAAATGGATTAAGTTCTTCTGAGTGACTGCCGATTAGTTATTATCCTGGATCTTACAGAAGACACATATTTACCTCCAGAAGACCTACTTTACTGCACTGTAAGCAACTGCTAAAAACCTGCTGAGTGCACTACTGAGCAAATAACTTAAGGATACCAAGATTATAACCAAGAAATCTGCTAATCTCTTATCCCCCTGAACAGTTTACAGAGATAGAATTAGCTCCAAATGATTTTAACTGTCTAGTGGAATGAATTTTTTATTACTCTGAGAATTTATTAATGCTATTTTTACATATTAATGTTGATCTTAAACAGCTTTTGAAACAACAGTTTCAAGGCATTCAATTATATTTAAGTCCACTTTACCTTCTTTCAATAGCTTTTGCAGTATTTTCACAAATATACTATCTTTAGATGCTTCAATTGGATCATCTCTACCATCTGAACAAGACCATCTGCAAGTCAAAGAATTTGGGAAGAGAATTGCACAGACAAAATAAAATGTAAACTAACAAGAAAAAAAACCACAGGAAAATCTGATAAATTATCAAAGGTGATTAAGACATGTCCACATGGAAGCATTACGTGCTTGTTTAGAGCTCAAAGCAAAAGGTTATTTTCTACCTTGTGTTAATAAGTCTTTAGTACAAGAGTAAAACTGGAATGAAATTGCACTACTATAATGTAGTCTAGTAAAGAGGAGAACAGAAATGTTTCCCGTCTTCTAAACCATTAAAAACCCCAACCGAACGACATTATTTCTTTGATAAAATAAAAGTATTATCCATTGAGATAAGAACTACCTATTCTCAGTAATTATATTTTACAATTGAGGTGATGAAAGCGTAGATTTATTCTTTTGGTAGAATAAAGCAAGAGAAGCAATTCTATAATATGTGAAAAAAAATCAAAATAAAACAAAAACCAAACACTGAGAAAAGAAAGGAGGAAAAAATTTGCAAAATCTAAGTTGCAGGCCTGTAACAGCACACATGGTCACAAAACAAACACTTTGTCTCCTTTGTGATTAAATGTGAAGACTCAGGAATGCCAGTCTCATCTGTGATACAAAAAAAACCCAAACAGATTTTTCTAAGAGGAAGATTGTTTTAAATGACAATTTTTCATCCTTGCAGAGCTTTAGATATACCAGTTTAAAGTCAACATCAACCTAACTCGTTTTGCTGCGGTTCTAACCTTTCAGTCGTTAAAATTTCCTGTTCCATGTGCTAAGCTGTCAGACAAAACTGGTTCTCATATCACTCCCTAAACTACCATGGGGCAGCGGGACATGCTTGTAACAGATCTGGACCTGGATCCAGAAGCTGTTATTGACAAATCCTCTGTACTTCACTGGTTTTACCCTGGATGTTTCTTCAGCTCCTAAACGTCTAGGATTACATCTTTAATTCTGTTAGGAAGCATGTGAGGAAAGGAGGGAGGGAAGGGGGATTTCCTCCTCTTGAGCACAGGGGAGGATAGTGAGGACACTAGCAGAACATCAGGTGCATACTCAGCAAGGCTCTCCATCCTACCCAAGAACCTCACCACCAGCTGTAGTCCTCAGCTAGAAACCATAGGCCATCCTTAAAAGCAGGTACTGTAACATGACGAATGTTTACTTTTGCACACAGATGAAAGTTAACACTACCTCTCTGTAAGCCTTTGTGAGCCTTGCTGGACTGGAAACTCAGCTGGGACATCAAGTTTTCTACACACTATTCAGAATAAAGTCTGCACCTCAAATTGCACCTGGTTAGCTGCCAGTGGCCAAAATCTTATCAGCATTATACGTGTTTGAACTGTTAAAATACGACACTCAAAACCCCGTGTTCATCCAGGGTAGATAGGTCATAAACCAATAATTGGACTGGTGTCACAGAGTTCTGGATTCTGCTGTCTTTAAAAAAACACGAAGGGAAAATACTTGGAATACTGTGAACCTCTTTCTGCTTATTATTTGTGTTATATGAGGACATAACTTAGTCATGCAATTAGGAATTTACTTCCTAGACACCACGGTCCTTTGGAATCTATCCTATGTGTAAGTGTGAATCCAAACACTGCTTATTTCCATTTAAATCACAAATGGCACAGTGCATTTGCAATGTATTCTCTCCTCATCTTTTCTTCCTTAGGTCTCTCTTGGAACATAGATAAGAGTTAGGAAAGTCAGAAGACTTCCGAAAGTTAGAAAGGAAAGGGAGGAAATGCCATTTGAGTTATTTAACCTGGGAGAGAACAGTACCGCTGTGTGATGAGAAGATTCTTGTGACCAACTGGATTCTGCCTGTATTTGGTTTTGAACATCCTTAACAGAGGTTCTTCTAAGCACTATTTAGGCTTTGATCTCTTACAGCCAAGAACGCAGTTTTAACTCAAAAAGGTCATGAAACTGCCAGTGTGGCTCAGTGGCAAAACCCAAGTGAAATAAAAGCTTGCACGAGTCACCTCTGCCTATGTTACTCTTACTAAACAGCTTCTATTTGGGATGCTTCAAAGGACAACAAAAAAAAATAGGTTCAGCATTGGTCACTTCTCTCACCTCAGGAAAGGGTTCAGGAACAAAACGCATGGGTTCATTTCTGTGTCAGGTGCCAGGACTGCATAGCAGGTTGCCAGTGAGATAAACTAAAAAAGTACTGCAGATTTCTTTTGCTGGGGTTTCACTTTACAAATAAGAATACATGTTCTGATCGGACACATTATACTTTACTAAACTTATCTTACGAAATTAAATCTTTTTGGTGAATTAGAGAATAGTCCACTAAAATACAATTCTGGAAAAGCTGTGTCACAGTAACTTATATTTATACTTACCCATCTCTTTGTAGAGCCTTACAGAGAATTTTAAGTTTAAGATCGTTAACGTCTACTTCTTCTTCCTTCAATTCATGTAAGGGGAAAAGACAGGCAAATTAAATTTTTTGAGTTTTTTACAAAGAAATAATCACTCTGTCACACAGATTTCACCAATGAATTAGATTTTTCAATCACCAAACATCATTTTTAACACATGCTGTTTTAACAGATGATCTGACTGGACTGTTGAAACACCAAACACTGTTTGTTTCCATTTGAAATCATGGATTCAGACTTTCTATATCACCACTTGACTGCTGAACACCAACTAACACAAAAGGGCACATTTTAAAATACCAATTGGTAAAACATTGTATTCTAGGCAAATTTTGTTTTGCCACGTTCTAAATGATGACTGAAGTTAAAGCTTTTTTTTCAGTATGGCCAGGCTACCTAACATGCATTAGTGCCCACACTAGGATAGATGTTTTACGAATATATTAGTAAATGTCTTCAAAGATATACATCTGATTTGAAAAGGGCAGTTTCTTCATTGCGCAGAAACTATCACCTCTGATTTGTGCTGAATGGTTCTATACAAGTTGTTAGAATATCTGTGGGAAAAAAAATTCTAAATCTCATGGGTTTAGAGTAACATTTATTTTATTTAGGTGAAAAGAAATACAGTTGGAAAAAAAGCAGACAGCAAATTCGTGGTTCAAAGCTATTTACATGTTAAAAAGTGGTGACTATCCCACATTACCACATGATCATCAGTGAAACTGCCAGGAGGGAAGACACAAGAACTAAACTACTAAAACCAGCTGATCTTTGTCCTGTTTGGAGACAGCCTGTAGGGAAGCAATGCTCTAAAAAAGAGACTATAGACTATAAATGGGAAGTGAAGATGAAGAGTGTAATTTTTTTTTAATTATCTAAACCACATTTGGCATTAAGTCTCTAGTGACTTAAAAACAAACTGAAAAAAACACATCAGGGGTTGTTTTAATTACCATACACTAAGCTAATATGTTAACTAACTACAGATGCACCATCCTAGCTTAAGTAATAATAAAAAAGTCTCTAAGTTAGAAATCCTTCAAAAGGTTTTCCTACCTCATCAATATATTCTAGCAGATCAAGTGCTTTCTTGAAGTCATATTCATTGGCTCTTCTGTTCTCATCACATATGAACATCTATGAAATCAGAGATTAACATGGAGAATTATTTTTAGCCTGCAAACTAAAGTAACCGGTATCAGGGACAACCCACTGTGGGAAGACCACCACGTATTTTCTGCTTACGTGACCTTCTCATGAAAATATGTCTTGATTCAACTGCTGGTATTTTTATAGTAAGGAATATACTTAAGGTTTTAGAGCAGCATTCCACCTACGTGACAATGGTCTGTGGACAAATGATACTGGATACGAGGCTGCTGGGTTTCAAATTTAAGTGCCATTTAAGGCTGTAACATTCCTGGACTACTGTAGCCAGAGCTCAGATCCACAAATAAGCTCTCCGAATTATTTTGGTAATTAAGCTCAAAGCAGTACTTCAGCACATGTGCTGCCTTTCACCCCTTAAAAACAAGTTCCCCCTCAGTATTTCACATCCCCCAATTATAAAGTAGTACTTCAAAGGAAAATTAACATTAACACTCTTTTAATTTACACTTTTTGAGTTTCATTCTTGCATTGCAAGCAGCAAGTATGAACACTGGTTTGACAATAAGAGAGAACTCAGAAGGAGAACTTGTGGTGCCAGCACTTGCCAAGTCCTGAGACTTCCTACCCTTCCCTAATCCCACAGACAGCCTTACTTAAAGGCACAGGTAAGGACTTCACAATCTGCTACTAGCACAGTTTCAGCAAGCTTCTTTACTTGTCAGCTTTTGATTTCCCGTGGGATTACAGAAAAATACGGAGTTACAAAACTGACACCCAGACAGGACTGACTTCTTTTACAATGTATTGCTGTTATTCATGGGAGTATTTTTTGTGTGCACCACTGGATGGTAAAAATATGTGACAAACAAGGCAGAATCACAGTAAGGCTACTGGCTACCACCAGAAAGGGGTGTGAAAAAGGAGTCAGCACCGTTACTTATCCCAGTACTGGAACAGTTCACATTTTTGTTCCATTATAAGTTGGGTTTTTGTAAAAGAAAACAAAAGCAGAAAGACTTCTGGTGCCTCTTTGCAACAGGAGACAAAAAGCCTCTTCCTGTTTCTAGTCCTTCCTTTTTCTATCTTGCAATGTCCTTCTCCACTAAGGTAGAATTGTTTGTTTATTCTGCCTTCCAAGTTCTGCCCTACTGAGAATGTATAGGAAGGCAAAAACTGTCTCACATCCAAAAACTGGTTTAGACCAGTGAATCAACTTCTGGCACTGATCTGATTTGCCTTTTCTCATAGCAGCACTCCAAAGCACACATTCAACAGAAAAAAATAGGACTAAACCCATCATTCTGATGTTGGTGCTGGTAGAAACTAAGCAAAGTTAAACTAATTCATACATCAGATCGTTAGGTGCTTAGCAAGCCATATAAGGGATAAAGGCAGCTGTGACCTTCTCATCTATTTTATCACAAAGAGGCAGAAAACATCCTGGAAGTTTACCTGTGTAATGAAGAAAACACGAGACACTTACATCAATGAGCTGAGATGCAGACAACACTGGCATATCGTTGAGGTTCAACTGCTTCTCTGCCAGGAGTTGTTCGGGAAGTGTCTCCTGATGTAACAAAAAGCGCTCCTGCTCTGATATTTCTTGTAGTCATTTAAGGAAATGAATGTTTCATGTTATTAAAATGTAATAATAAATTTTGTGGCACAACAATAACTGTCAAGTCACAACATTATTCAAGCCTACAAGTGTTTGTTATGAAGCATTCTATTTGGACTCTCATCCATGCTCCCAGAGCACAGAAATACTTCCACTTCAATACTGCCATCCTAGTGAATCAGTTCTTACTTTTCACTCGTGTTCCCAGTGGAATGAAAATGGATAACTCCAATTTTGCCCCAAAATTAATACACAGGATTGGAGGGAAGCTGTTGCACTGCGCAGGAAAGTAAGTTGATGGCAACTTTAAGGAGGTGTGCCATGGACTTGTTCCATCTCATGAACTCTTGAATTTTTGACTGTTTTATACTTGCCAGTATGATCTGCTTTAGTATTAGAAACTTGCTAGTCTGAGACATTCAAAATGGAATAATATCAACCACACTATATGAACCCTGTCCTTCCCACCAACTTCCATTGCACGGTAGAATAGGGAAAATAATTCTTCGGAGCATTTTATCTGTTTTGAGGAATAAGCAAAATGTGGCAGAAATAATTAGTCTTTCTTTAGCAATAGGAAAGCGATACACTAAGAGTTTAAGTTTTAAAAACTTCATTATGTGCCACATAGAAATGTGTAGCCAAATAAAGTCCAAAACAAATTTCTAGTCCATTGAAATAAAGTTTTGATTTTCTAATTTTTAATTTTTAAACCTTCCTATTTAAAGGTGAGACTCTTCACATCAGCATAGGCATTTTCACAGTGATAAAAAACCAAATTTAAACTTCAAGATTCCATGCAATGTTTTACAACGTAGAAGACAGATAATACATTACTATTATGAGCTAAAAATAATTTGTAAAGCTTACTCGGTTAACATAATTATTACCAGATTTTTTCAACAGCATTTAAGAACTATTCATTACATAGACGGATAAATACGCAGATAAACAGAAGTAAGCTTGAGCAGCAACCCTGAGTCATATTCCAAAGCTTCCCCCTGGTGGCCAGAATCCTTTAACGAGTAGTGCAGAACGGCTTTTTCTCAAACTCACAGCACATGTGCTGCACTAACAGTATTTTCCAAAGGGATACGAATGGCAGAGCAGTGGAACCACTGCATTTAGTAGTGAAGCCAGATAGATATTTGTACTTTTCCTGTTCACATCATTTCAGATAGAGCACAATGAAACACTGTCATGGTAACCTTTCTAGATACAGAGAGCAAAACCCTGAGAAAGCACTTCTTGATCACAACTGTATATATCTGTAATTATATTACTGCACTACCACACAGTTAATGGATTTCCTTGTGCAGCCTAAGAGCCTCAGGAGTTGAGGAGAATTCAAAATTGAAAGCCATTCTATAAATAGGCTCTAAGAAGTTAAGTAATTTTTACCTTGACCTTGAAATATAAAATCCAGATTCATTAAAATACATTCAGTGTGAATGGTTTACAACTTTCAGCCACTTCTCAAAGTACACGTGCAGCTTGTTATTTATGCCAATATTTTACATGTTAGTAGAACAAGTGGAAAGGTACAAATTGGCCATGTTCATAGTCCTAACTTACATGGGAAAGTGAATACTGAGGTTACTGCCTCACGCTGTCTTCCTTGTGGCTTCCTAAAATGAGCAAAATCATCAGCCCATTTATCCTTACCACACTAAGTTAGTGCTCTCAACATAAAAAATCAACTATCTGCAAAATTAATGGGATTCTAATTCAGTAATTTAATTAGCATTTCTTCACTTTCTTCTTACTTCTTACCTTCTATTTTCTCTTGCAGGATGTCTTCCGAGAAGTCAGATGCTAGTGCAGCTAATTTGCTCAAGCCAAGAAGTGTTTTCTTCTTTGCAAAATATCGTGTCTCCATATTTGCTAAAGTCTGCAATGTTCTGTGAGCCTAAAATTAATAAAGGTGTTAGAAATCAGTTTTATAAATTATGATCAGAAGGTTAACAGACAAGAGTTTTATCTGGATGGAAGCCTCACAGCTATTTATTGTTTGTAATACTATAACCCTTACTTTTAAAAGTTGTCCAATTAGCACAATAAAGCTCTGCATTACACTCTTCAGGAGAAGACACAGCTCTCTCTTCTAACAATATATTAAAAAAAAATTTTCAGTACAAAAAAACCCCCCCTATCTTATTCTCAAAGGATAAATTGCAACTTCACACATTGTATCTTTGGGATATAATTCAATACTCTGCAATAAAAGCCAGGCAAATATGTTTTGACAGAACACTTTTGCATGCAGATTGATTTACCTGTGAATTCAGGAATTTGAAAAAACAGAATTGTGTATAACTGCTGCAGTAACGAAACACAGAGGCAAGAATTTGTTTATCAGACAAAGGAACAGTTTCTGAGCACTTACGCAGAAATTAACTATTTGAACTGAATTAGTTGTGTATTTTAGAATCCTTACCCCCTCCTCCAAGTGCTTTGCTATGACATAGAAAACCTCAATTGACACAAATGGAATATTACAATATTCTCAGAGTCGAATTTGTTTGCTTTGGTTGGGGTTGGTGAGTGGGGCTTCTTTGCATGTTTAAGAGGGATATGGCATTACGAACCTAGAATCTGCAGCAGGATAAATGTTCCCATGGTTTGCATGCTTAACAAATGTCCATATGGATTGAAGGAAGCCATTTTTGATTTGAAATACTTTTAACTGTTAAATGAAATGCAGAAGGACGGAAAGACTGACCAGCAGGAAGAGGGGACATAACTGGAAAGCCCGGAGGCCAACAAATGATCATGTTTAAAAGCAATGTCACATTAATCTATCCACATACACATCTGCTATTAAAAAATACTTTAAACTATGAATGTAAGTGATAAAAGTTATCAACAGCTGTTTTACTTTCATGATACCTCCAAATTCTCTACTTTTAAGATGTTAGTCTTGACATAGAAGTTTCAGTTTTTCCCTCACTGGATAATCTTATAATGCCATTGATATTCACTATAAACCCCCAATTCCATCGAATTAGTGATCATGTAGCCAAACCAAACTTCCTCAGAAAAAAGTACTCGCCACCAACTAGGGATGAAAAACAGCCCTAATTTCCATTATATGGTGCAGAGGCTTACATGAGATACCACATGGTGCTGAAAGGAGGCCTTTCGTACTCCATCTGCCATCTTTCCCCTAACTCACCTGGATAAGCTGTCTTTTGATGGGGAAGAGCCATAACTACGGAAGTTACCTACTTGAATATGTACTTGACCTGCTCAACACATGATACTTCCATTTGGCTGTATTTAAGAAACATTACCTTTTGCAAATCCTGGCTGTTGATGTCATGTAACCAGCTCAGATGCTCATGTGCTTGCAGGAAACTGGCCAGCTGTCCATGCTGAGCAATAGGCTGAGATAACAGCTTTCCTCGCTTTCCTTTTTCTAGATACCAGCGAAACAGGAAATCTGAAAAGTTCTGAAGATAACAGGAATATGAAAAAAAATTTTAAAAGTTACATTTCAGCATCTGGTTTGTCTTCTAAGGCAGAATGCTTTATAAAATACAACTGGCAAGAAAACAGTAAGAAGCTGCTTGATAAAGCCAGACACGCACACACACGCCCATACACACACCACAAAATACACTGTTGATAAAAAGCCCCATGAGAGTCCTGAGATAGAAAGTGTTTAAAGCATTCATGAGCTCTCTGCAACAGATGCTGATAAACACAGAATCCTTCAATTACAGCAATGGAAATGCCAAAAGTAAATTCTTCACATTAATACACAAGAACAGGAACAGGTATCACATCAATCAAAACTCTTCTAGTCTCATTTTCATACCCTTTGCCCCCCCTTGAAACTCCATGCTTACTATTTCCTTTCATAAGTAAGTTTACTTCGGCTGTCACTGTTTTTGAAACATTCCCTCGTACCTACAAGTTAACCTGCAACCTTACTTCCCTCAGGCATTGTTTAAACAAACTCTTTTTTTAAAAGAAAAAGCACCCCATTTTATCCTCAAAAACTTCCATGTGAAATAACTAATCAGGATTTCTGTTTGAGATTTAATTTAATCTTTTCAGGACAATATCAGAGTAATGCTAAATTTTAATTGCATTAACAATTTAAAAAATGAAGTCTGAAGAGGCCATCAGTCTGACAGTCTATCCATCAGACTTATCTAATCAGCTCTACGTTTGCCACAGTAACTTCTTTTCAGGAAGTCTTACATTTCCCCTTTAAAATAAAGCATGTGAAGAGGGAAAAAAGAGATAATCTATCCCCGTTGACAGCCAGGCTCAGTATTTCAGAAGTACTATTTTAAAAGTTTGCTATAATTTCTGTCTATTACTGATACTTCTGGTTTTTGTCATTAGAACAACCTTTATGAACTCTCTTTTTACTAGGAAACATGTAGACTTGCAAGATTTCTCTTCCCCCAATAGTTGTGGAAAGCTAAACAAATTCATCTCACCAACTGTCAAATTAAGAACCTTTTGTTCCAGTCCCACACATTTCAAGTAATCTCTACCACCTTTTCCTTAAGCTTTCTAATATTTCAGCTCACTTAGAAGTTTTTACACTAGATTTAAACAGACAGTGGAAAAACTGTCCAACAAATATGTAGCAGGACAATGCAAAAAACCCCAAAGCAACAGCCCTACCTTCCTACTCTTTGTGACTACTTTATATTTACATATTAATTACTTTTCTATTACTACATTTAACAGTTTAATCTCTTTTGGAAATTATGCTCCAATTTATATCACGTTAGTTTAATAAAACAGTGTACTGACAACAGTACCTCAGCGAAGAAGTCACAAAATGCTGAAAAATGTTAAGAATGAGAAAACATGTCTGGGGCACTAGAAAGGTCCCATGAAAAAAATAAAACCAGAAAGAAATAATAAATTTCGCAACATTTCGGGTGCAAATTTATTATAAAACACTATCTAAAGAAAACAGAAAAGACTTGCCTGATCTGCAAACTGAGTCATGTAGCGTTGTAATCGGGCCTGGTTGTCTGTCTGCTCACACATTTGCACCAGGATATCAAAGTCACAGTACTTCTCTGCTAAAGCAGCTGCCAATTGGTACTGTCCCAGGGAAACTAAGAAACCAAGAAAAAAGAAGTTTTATCGAACAAGCTCATCTTCTTCTGAGACCAGAAAAATGAAAACAAGTTTCAAGTGTTGCCATCGAGAAGATACTTACACATTCCCAAAGGAACATTCCCCTACTGCAGACATACATCTCCTGTGCACACCCAAGCTGGCACACCTACCACCTCTGTCCCACAGCACAAGAGGGAAGAAGGGAATGCTAAATGGCACCATGTCTTTTATTTCCTCTGAAAGTTTGCATCATCTGCTATTTGCATTGAGGGAGGGAATTCCACCCGTGACTTAACATCTGCAATAACAGCCACTTAAATACACAAAGCAAAAAAGCAGCAGCCACAGGCTTTGGAAAAAGAACAGGACAAATAAAGACAATTGGGCTTGTATTAAAAAGATACTACTTAGAATCTTTCTTTTCAGTTAAATATGTAAGAGCTGGCAGAAGACTCAGTTTTGTTTGTAAGAAAATACGAACCTTAGATTGAACATACGATATAAAATGTATTTATAAGCTAACAGAGCCCATGAACATCAGGAAAATGAACAATGATAATTTAAGAAGTTTTTTCTAAGAATGCTCAAAAATTACCATTAGGTTGTTCTACTAATATAATTTACTTTAGTAAAAAAAACTTAAACTTTCCAAAGTTACTAAAATGCATTTCCACCAAGTCATTTCCATGGTGAAAGGGAGCTTTTCTGTCACTTACTCATTCAAGACTTGACCACATTGGGTACGATTATTAAACAATAGATATTCAAAAAGTAACTATTCCCTGATAAATACTAAACAATCTTTTGAGGCATATAAGTTTCTCTCAACTTGCAACAATGTAAACATATAGAAATCCATTTACAGGCCACTCTTAGCCAGGCAGAACAAGAGAAAATCCTGCCAGGAAAATATAACAAGTTAGCAGAAGAAAAAAATTCAAACAGCCACATGTCTAATAAGAGGTGTGCACATGGAATGCAGTCCTGGATGCAAACTCGTAATCTGTTTTTATTTTGTAATTATCTCATTAAATCATAAAACCAGTCACTTGTACTCCAAAAGCAAATGTGCAAAGCGAGCAGAATTCACACGCAGATGCAATTTACTCCATCAAATCTGTGTAATTTCCTCATCGAATGGACCATTTAATCTTTGCGTTAAAGAACACGGAGAGCACTTACGGAGAGGGGACAAGAGTTCGGATCTTTTCTGGACGTATTCCATCTCCACGCTGCTGTAGCGCTCCTGATCGGCCAGGCGACTCACGGACTTCAGCTGAGCAACGTAGCCATCCAGGAAGCAATCCAGGAGTGCCACCAGCTGCTCAGCCACGACGCTGCGGAGGTTGCTGTCCACCTGGGGATACACCACCTTCAGAATGATCCCGTGCTGACGCGTTATTGCCGTGCGGAGGCCACTGGATGCTTGGGAAAACAACACAGGGAACGTTAAAGCAATAATCCAATCACCCCAGCAATCTACGGCAAAGCAAAAGAAAAACATCACTATGTATAATTTAAAAAAAAAAAATAAGGAAAAAAAGCCAATAAATGTTTTCATTTTGAAAATCAAAGTAATATCATCATTGATCCACACCCCCAAAAAGCAATTACTCCCATCTACTTCTACATATTAAACTGGGCCAAGATGTGGTAAACACAAATCCTGAACTACGCAGATCTGTGCTGTCAGATACCAACATCAGCTCTTTTCCCAGAAGAACTACTTGCACTATTTTTAAGCAAAGTAAGAGAATACACACAAGAAAAAGGCAACTTCTGTTAACCTGATTTAAATACTTGAATGTAGTCATCAAAACACAAGATCAAAAGAGTTTGTATGGGTCCTGCTATTCACAAGACTTTTGTCTTGGAAGCACTAAATGGGTTTTACACGTAGAGGCTATAAGGAAACTTAAGCACCAACTGGAAAGGGCTTGCTTCTGAGAACATTCGTTCTGATAGTTTTTCACACTATTAAACCATTAAAACAAAACCCATCTATGCAAGTAGAGAATCACCAGTCCTTTAGAAACAGTTATGAATCACACTTTATGATTTATTTTAATGTTATGTACCCGATCACACTTTATGATTTATTTTAATGTTATGTACCCCACAGATCTGCCAACCAGAACCAAAACAAAATCATAAAAATTCTAAAATTAGTCATGTTTCTCAAACTTGAGATTTTATAGCCAAATTTGCAATGCAAGTTTAAAAAAAAACAATTTAAAAAATTACCATCAGTATTGGACAAACTAAGTGTTCATTGATTCAGCCCATTTTATTCTCCAAATAAAAACTTCATTTTCACTTACTTTTACAGACAACCCTGTAGGAGCTTTTAATAGTAAGTTTAAAATTCAGACCGAAATTCATGTGTTGTGAAACTTATGACTTGTAATAGTAATTTCTCACCTGTCCATGGAATATATTCAGGTTCTCTTTCTGGAAGTTCTCCTGTTTTATATAAAGAGGCTCTAGACTGACGATACTGACAGGCAGCTTGTAGCATATCCTATTTAAAGGCAAGGATGTGAGTATTTTAAAGTCTACCTCAGTATACAGAGACCATAAAAGATGTTGTCTTTTATAATTCTGTAATGTTCTTTTCATATCTCCATTCTTTCTACATCACTTTCTTAGTTGTACAGAAGGGGACATACTGACTGAGCAAGAAACCTCAGTGCTCAAACACAAGCTCTTCACTCTTTGCTACATATTCATGACTTCACAACTTCCAACAAAGCTGCAACTTCTCAAATTATCTTTAACAGTGCCTCAGGAGGAAAAGGAATGTCCCTAATTCTGCCCAAGGCTCTAATTCTGCCCAAGGCTGATATTTGGACACATGAAAAGCATATTTCCTTTTCTTCTCAGATGTGCTGCACTCAACTTGTTCTGTGCTCTTCAGTGTTTATCTTCCCCTCCCACAAACATCTTGGTTAGTGCAGGTCTGTACCTTAATGATGTTGTTCACATTGACAACTATCTGGGCCCACTCAATTGATTCAATAGGCATATCTTTCAGGATTTGTTCCTCCTCTTCTAATAAGCATTCAAAGATGGAATCTATCTGCGATACCTTGAAGACAGAAAGAAAAGTTACACTGAACACAAATATGTCCACTACCAGCTGATACCAGAAAGTCAAGTTAAGAGCTGTACAGAAAATTAAGCACATTAATATAAACCACATAAATAGCTGAAAATACTAACAGATATCAACAACCCTAATGAATAATGAAATCACCAGCTTATGGTTCATACAATACCTAAGACTACAAAAAATGCCTTCTTTCTGGACTTAAATCTGCAAGGGAAAAAAAAAATCCTCATTTCTGAAGGCAACACCATACACTTCCATTAAGCATATTCCTCCATCATCTTCTGGAATATTTGGCAGCAGAATCTTTGTCAGATAAAGACAACATATCTGCTTTAAAATAGCAGATGACTATTCTATTTTCTTTTATATTTATTATTCTCCCTCAGCAACTATTGTTCTCTACAGTGAAAAACTTCCTAAGAATAAATGTTTCATGCATAGTTCTTCTCAAGAAGGAAGAAAGAAATAAAGACAGAGCACTTGACTGGAACTCGGCATAAACTGAGAAGTAAGTGAACTTGACTAATGTTAGAGAGGATAAAAATCATAAGAGACAGAATAAATATAATTCCATCCAGGACAGCGCATCAAAGCAGCTCTCCTGTCTGGAAAGCTTCATACTCTTCAGTTCATCCCTTAAAAAATGTAATTTAGCATACATCATCTTATGTGTCAGAGAATTTCAGTTGTCTTTTTCACTGCTAATCCATGTTGGGTAGTTGGAAATCGTAACAACTTTACTTCTGCTAAATGAAATTAGTCAGAATTCATGTTTCATCTGCAGACGCAAAAAAGTGGATACACTAAAGTGAGGAAAATACTACCACACCATCCCTATTTAAAGGGCAGTTGTGTAAAGTTGAATTGATTTTTACAGCTCTACAGCGAAAAGTTTCAAAGTACACTTCAAAGCCCTGTCACATTTACTACACGCAGCACTATACAGTAATTCAGGAATGAGAGGTTTCTTACCTCCCTGAAGAACACATCAGCAGGGGTAAGGCTTGGTGGAACATCACATTCCCTTTTGTTTAATGCAATCAGTATAGCAGCATTCACTAGATCAGGCAGCCTAGAGTGGTGATTCTTGAGAACAATAGCTGCTGCCAGTTTCTCTGCGTGCTCACAGAGCAACAGCCGAGTGGCCATCGGCATCCCTCGCACTGGAAAGCTGCCCAGACGCTCAAATGTGCCAACCTTTCATTAAAAACAAAACAGAACAAAACAAAACACCCCATGCACTTTAAACAGTGTTCTAGAAGAATCAAGAAAAAGTCATAATCTGTGTGTGCTGATACCAAAAGAACAGTAGAACTTACCTGGTGAAGAAACTCAATGAAGAAGGAGTGTGCTTTTGTCTTATCCTCTAGCTGATGAAGAAGAATGAGAGATGTGTTGCTGAAACCAGCTGCTTCTAAAAAAAGTAAAATCTTAGATCAGAGCACTTGATATCTTCATCTCTGGACAACTATGTTTTTTGCCTCCGAGGTGAACTTATCTGTGAATTTTTATAGTGGTACCACACTGGTACTTTTTATAGTATATGCACACACATTTATATACTGCTTACCATGCTCTCTTTAAACTGTTTTTTTAACTCAATCCTAGCTGAAGTAAAGCTTTCAGAAGAAATTAAGGATCTTTAGATCAGTACTATTCTGAAGTACTCAATTTATTATGCTGCTAAAATACCAGCTCATGAGCATATTCTAGTTTTAGTAGGATTCAGACTCAGATTTTTACTCTCATGGTGGACTAGCTATTGCTAAATTTATTATGCCCTAGACCACAGCTACCAGAAACGATAGTGCTAACATTCATTCAGATCTAATTGACTCTGCATCCAGATTTTTTGTATATTCTAAGTGTACTTAAATTATGAAGATAAAAAAAACCTGGAAGAACTATTACTGAGCAAAATTAGCAAGACGATTTCCAAGAAGCTATCAATTTTCACTTCTGGCTTTAGTCAAGAATAAACACAGACAGGCTGCCAAATTAAAAATAAAGTTGATTCCGGAAATAATGAGGATCTGATGCCTGACAATTTCCAACTGGCTGCCACACAGAAACAACAACAGAAAACATCATCCATCTGTAACTATTAATATGAACTTTCAAATTAAGCCTCTACTCTGTAACTGGCCACTACTGCCTAGAGGTCCTGGGGCCACTTTCAAATTAAAACTTGTAAGAGACACCAAAGCACGAACAAAGAAGTTTCTTGCTGAAAACATGTCTGCTTTAATCCTTTATGCACAACTAATACTTGTAAATCAATTCCTCTAGTCCTCTTTCAGGCAGACACAAACACCAAAGCCCCAGAGGAATATGAGCTCACTCTACCCAGGATCCAAGGTGACCAGCAGCTGTGCAGTCACAGTGACAAAAGGGCTAAGAATGAACAAATAAGCTCTTCCTCTGAACACATGTATTTTTTTGAAAATGATTCAAAACTACACAATGAATCATGGAAATACTAAAGTGACACCACCTGATCCTTGCATAAAGTACCCTTCTCAGAAACACATTTTCCTTGGTGTTTGTGTTTACTGCATGAAGTTAAGAACTAATCACAGCAGACTGCAAGTTTATCTGGTAGTACCAAAAGATGCATCTTTAAGTCTTTCTGGAAATGTATCTAGTGGTGGTAGAGGGCAAGGGACACCTACGCCTTCTCTGCATGTATAATGTTTATAAGCTTAATATATAATGTTATCTAGAATATTATGGATACTATTTCAGAAAAAAACCAAACAAATAAACAAAAAGCTCAAAAAATAACACATCACATTTACCTTCAGGTACAGATTCAGCCCATCTTGGATCAGAGGCAGGGTAGTCATCCATTAAGTCCACACTGATCTGAGTCACTGCCCTATCCAGTTCAGCATCAGAATCCAGATCTGCATTACTTGGAAAGAGCTCAATCACCATGCTTTGTGCGTTGACTATATCTTTCCTGAAATAAATGAAACAAAGTATGTTAAATAAAATCAACAGACAGGATTATAGAAAAAAGAACCCTTCAGTTAACAGGATTGTCCGATACACTTTTTGTGAAGCTTTCTATTATATACATCAAGCATTGTTTGCACTCTCTCTAAACTACCTGTGGATAAAAGGTACTCAATTCTTTAAAAGCAAATAGGCTGCACAATTTATAAAACAAAAAAGCACAAGCCAGGAGTCAAGGCACACTTTATTTTATTACCTCTAGTATTATTATTATTTAAGAGAAAAGACTCATCACACAGAGCTAAGTCTGGATGTGTGTGGTAGCTAAGCCACTAAATTTCTACTGCTTGCTTTAAAATTCTCTCATTTTCTCAATCACTCCCACTAATGGCAATAAAGGGGAAGCTTGTAAAAGCTCTCAGGAAACTGCTTCAGCAAATATAATGCATTATTTTTATTTGCTATCATTTCAAAGAATCCTCTCATTCATACCAGTAAATAAAAGAGCAAGAAGCAACCAAACAGACCTCCAAGGTAGGAAGTTGTACTTCTATGTAAGAATTATGCAATAAACACAAAACCCAGAGATTTGGTTTTGTGACTAAAAAATTATAGTACTCTGATTGAGAAGGGATATTGTGATTCCAATACTGGAAGCATTAATATTTTTCATGAAACTTTCAGTTTGAACACTTACATGACCAAGATGTCTACAAAGTAAAAAAAAAAAAACAAACCAAACCCAAACCCAGCAGTGCATCCAGAAATTGCACAAAAGTAAAATAAAGCAAAGGATACTTTTAAAAACTGGAATATACTGGATCTCCTATCAAAAGAGAAAGTCCCATCTTTACTATCCAGCAGGATGTGTTTCTGAGGAAAGTGCATGGGACCTTATTAGCTCCTTCAAATCATGAAGTGCCCTCAGAAAGGGTCAACTTGATCTTTCCATAGAACTTCCTATTCCCTAGAAAGATCACTAGGTCTGTAAAGCTGCCAGTGCTCACTGTACAACTGGTGGACTTTACACTTCCAGTGGCTGCACAACCTTTCTTTATTTGGCCCGCATCAACTCACTGGCCACCTGGACAGGCCAATGCTACATCCGTTCTGTGGAAGACTGCTCTAATTATCTTACTATACTATTTTTTTCTGGAAAAAAAATCATAATAACTACTACATACATAAAATTACTATTTTCTTCTGGTTTCATAAGCATAACCCAGATTTTTATCAAAATAACTTTCAACTTTCATACTGTTTCACACTGTTTTCCTTACTACCTCCCACTTTCTTCTGCTTCCTACCCCCTTGTACACATCCTCAATGACATGCTTGTTAACTGTGCTTTCAGATCACAGCTATTCCGGCCATCTTCAGCAGCACTCCTGTTTAATGACACTTCATTAAGTGTCATTAATGCAAATGCAGAATTTCTCTAAATTCTGTGCCTGTTTACAGATCTTGTATTGGTATCCTTTATTCTCTGTGCCTAATCTCCTTCAGTATCTTTTACCTCACAGGAAGCTCTATGCCAAAAGCACTCCTACCTCTTGTTATCTTAAACCTGTTCTTCCCAAGTGTTAAGACTCTTGAAGGAGATTAGTCCTAAGAGGGTGTGTTTTGTTTTTTAAATACATAAACATTGTAAACAATCTCCTCTAAATATAATTAATCTACAGATCTGTTTATCTCCTTTTTTCTCCCTTTCCTCCTTTGTTTACCTCACTCATCTCAACATCAAACCCTTCAGGAGCATTGCATTCCTCCCCATAGTCCAACTGCTTTAATCAGGATAGTATGACAAACAGGATATTTTTTTCCACTCACTCTTCCATATCAGCCAATCTAAAAAACCAGTATCATCTTGCCTGAGGTCTACCACACCAGTAAATCTTTTTGGTCATACGCATATTCAAAAAGTATTACTGGAAAGAGCCAGGCAAATAAAAATGATGATGGAAAAAGAAAGTTTCTTTAACAACAAAACACCATTTACTAAAGAATAAAGAAGTCCAAATGCAAAGTTGAAAGTTGTTTCCCTGGCACAAACATACCCATAGAATTTACACAGAGTAAGTGACAAGTCATTGAGATTACAGAAGTCTGCTCCTTTCTAGCACATATCCTTTCTTCATTAGCCCAAGGTGTAGTTAACACTTTCCTAATAAAGATATGTGTCATTAAAACAGCTACAACTAAAACTGCACAGGACTATCCTAACCAAGACAATCTCTTACTCAAATATCAGTTTCTCCAAAAACAGGAAACGAAATCTCAAAAACGAAGTGCAATTTCTACCTGCAGTACTGCAGAAAAGCAGCTTTCAGTAATTTGGTCTTATCTTCTTGAGCTATAATTTCTAGCCTACTGGATGCATCAAATGCAGGACTCTAAAAATGCAAAATAAAAACGTCAGCTGAAAGACAAATATTAATCTTCATTATGAAATGAAAACAAATTTTTTAGATAGTAACGACATGGATTTAAAATAAAATCACCACCTGGAAGCAGTTGTGTTTATTAAGTCAAACATAAACCTCTAAGATATGATACAATGAAAGTCACACAGAGGTTTGACCAAAATTCACACCATCTGCAAAGGAACTCACACCAATTTATTCTGCCCATTAGATTTTTAAATGATAATTATATGAAGATTCAAGTCCACCATTCTTGACAGAATTTAGAACGTATTCCTGAGTACTATCATCAACAAACACAGTCTAACTGCAGACAAACTTGAGACTAGTTTTTTAAGAAAAACACAGTTCCATCAGAGCAACCACACAAAGGCCTTCCACTAAAATACTAGTTAATAACAACAACTGATTATAGTGTTATATGAGGCCTAGTGACTGACAGCAACACACCTACACGGAAAAAAAAAAAAAGCAAATTTCATGGAAACCTCAAGTGCGAAACAACGGAAAACAAAAAAAGCTACCCAAAGTGGCAGATGTAAAAATTTTTGTGTTTTGAAAACTGCCTTCATTACAAGTGTTTGAGTCTCCATTTAAAAAAGAACTTTCAAACCCAAACCAAGCCAGGATTTCCACAGCGAAAATTCAAAAGTGACATAAAAAACCACTTTATTTGTATCCTGTTTTCAAGCAGGCAAGCAAATAACCATTACCTCACTTCTTGGTCCAGCAATAGAGGAGGACAGGGCATCTTCAAGGTCTTCAGGAAGCACAGAAATATTTTCCCTGGACAAGATAGTGAGAAGTCCACTTTTTTTGGCAAAGAAGATGGGAAGGCTATTACAGGAACCTGCTCCTAAAATACTATCTCCTAAAATGAGGAGAAGAAAAAAAACACAACAAGCACATAAGCACCACTTTATTTTAAAGCCAAAATGTAACAGTTTCATAGACAATTATTAACTTCTGTCATTAACCAACCAACAGTACTTGACAACTACACCTGACTTAGAGAAATTGTGGAACTATTTGCTACTCTAGATGTAGACTTCCAGATAATGCAAGTGTTAAAAAAAAAAAAAGGGGGGAAGAAAAGAAGAAAAAAATTCAAGATTCAGTTAATTCAAATTCTACCCAAGGACTGATGTTCCTGCTCTACTTGAAAACACCTCTGAAGGTCGTGAATGACATACTTGGAGACATCTGACACAGAGTTAATTTCAAGGAAAAAATTAACCCATAGTGAATGTTAGGAAAAAAAAAAATACAAGGAAAAAGCCCCACAGGCAAAACCCCCATCCTTTCATATACCAAGAATAGGGATCTGCTTCATTTTCATTTGAAACACTGTAGAGTAACAATACTGGATGTCACATCAGCACATCTTCATACACTCATGAGAAATTCCCAACTTGAAACATTTAATAAAGGAGCACAAGTATGATACTGCTCTCTGAAACATCTAAATACTGTAAAAATATTCAATTAGAAGGTACCAACAAAACGCAATTCCCTTCCACAGCAAGTTACCTTGTATGCCAAATACGATTTTCTCCTGTGGTAAGGAAATTCTGCCAGTTCCAGTGGAACAAGCAAACACTTCATCTTCCTTATAAAGGTAAGCAGCATGGCTGAAGTAATCTGGGACTACCAGGCAGCACAACACTTCATCTTCTGACTGAAAGTGTTAAATAGGAACAATACCACGCATATAATAAATATCTTAGACATCTAAAACTTCATAAATGCTAATCCAAGCTGCTTGAACTTGCTTTAACTTTTAACAATGAGATATGGATGTAATCTACAACCCAAAAAATCAAACAAAATTGCTTTTAATTTGCCCTAAAATTTTGGATCCTGTTTTTTTTCTCCCCTTCTGTATGCACTATATTCTTGTTAATTTCACATGGAGAGATAAGTAAACAGATCAATTATTCTACAGTTTTCACACTCTTCTTCCAGCTTTGAGCTTTAAGATGCCATTACAGGCAATGCGGAGAGTGGGAAGAGTGCAAGAACTTTACCAAAGAAATCTAATGCCCAAGTTTATGCTTCCAGAAGACACAGCACAGACAACGTGTTCTACAGACAACCAATGTCTCCTCCCCTCCCAGCAAGCCAGCTGCTTAGCAAGGACCAAAACACAGGCCCCTTAATTCCTTGTCCTGCAACAAGAGTCTCAGAGTTTGAGATCTGGTCTAAATGGATTGCAAGAGCACACAATAAAATCACTCTGTAGAGCCTTTCACAGACAGCACAAAAATTAAAATAAATCAGTAGAAGTCAGATTAGACTTTTTGAGGGGTTTATCCTATACCTTAAAATGCAAAGCCTAAACTTTACATACAGTCAGTACTAGACAGTAAGAGATGCTGGTACACATTTTCCTTGGAGTATTACAAATACATACTTCCAAGAGAAACTGATTTTCCTTTAGACAAAGATCTGACACATGATTTATGTACAGGAATACTCTGAAACACAGAGCTTTCTTAAGTCAGTATCACAACCTCCATTAGCATACCTGAAAAGATGGGTTATACTGTGTGACCTCCACAACAACATCATCAGACATCTGGTAGCCTTTATCTTCTACTGTTATCAGAGTGTAGTAGACAAGACACGGACGATCTCCGGGATGCCATGCTGCAGCAAGTATGACCAGTCCGCCACTATTCAACAACAGATATCACACCATTGAGACATGATTATTATATATTTCACTTGCTCAAACATTACCACTCAAAAAGAAAAAAGATATCCAACTACAATCTCAGCTAGAATTTTTCCCATCTTTTATTTTTTAGAAAGAAAAACTATACTATTTGTTCTTCCAAGCTACTTTATTAATAGTATTCATATTGCAGTACAAAACTGAACCGAGGTAGTTGTAATTTTATGCAATTAAATCAAATGCAAGAGATGTGGAATTCTCTGCATCTGCTGGAACAAGTTACAGTTGCTTATTTTTCGTCTTTGTAAAATCAAGACAAAACAAATACACAAACCTGATAAAATGACACTAAAAAAAGTGAAGGGAATTATTGTCAGTTAAAGGATTTGTAATGCCTAGAAAGATAATGATAGCATGAAATATAAGATAACTTAATCACCTAATATAAGGTGCTTATTTTATCAACAGTGCCACTCCAGTAAAATTAAATTGCAATTACTTACACAAAGTTTTTGCTGGAAAACAGAAGAGATTTATCTCACTAATGAAGACCTTACCACATGCAAGTGTACACTTCCTTACCGATTCTGTTGCAAATCCATGTATTGTATATTTACTCCTCCTTTAATATCTTCATAGTTACTTTCAGACCCCTAAAAAAATAAATACATCTGCTGTGTAACTATATAAACAGGCTTTCAATTAAAACCACCACACTAACCCCTTCCAGCTGGGCTGGCTCTTACCCAAATTGCATCGGTAATATGTTCTTTCAGGATCCTGTTGATATCCCAGCTGAGAATGTAACGTTCTGATGAATCATCAATCTCCCATTTGTTTAGATTTGAACTTGTTAGCATGTAAAAGCTTGATCTCTCTCTATCCCAAAGAACACTAGAAATCTGCATTTAAAAAATGAAAAAGCTAAAAAGGTTAAAGCAAAGCCTTAATACTTGGATAGAATAAGCTAAACCACTCTCAGTCCACAAAAAGAGTCACTTCCTTGGGCAATCTACACAAGTTGCATGCAGGATGAGCATTACGGTAACTTCCAAGAGAAGTCTTATTTTATAGACAAAAGAACATCTATACTAAATACAATTCTCATACTTTCTGCCAGCTTCTGTGGAGTTCATTGACAAAACCCAACCCAATCATCAACCCTTGGTGCTAAATCAGAAAAGAAGAATTACAGACTGGTTTCTTCAAGTAGTAATGAGGTTGTCACTAGAAAGCGATAGGATATGCAACCATGGCATATTCCCCAGGAAGGACTACTACTCCAAAGTCTCCTTTTATTCAGAGCTAAAGAGCAAGCCAGCATTTGCCTTCACAAAACATACAGATTTATTTGGCTTCTGTCTCTGATTCAAATTTCAAAGAAATATAAGTAACATAAATGAACTGAGTCTTGTCTTTTTTTGTCATCACACATTCTTATACAATCTTTTCTTTCTCCTTTCTTAAACACAAAGGCTAGGAATTACAGAGAGAAATTAAAGAACAGGAATATTTCTCAAGCTTACCACAGCATCATTTCCAGGAGACAATATACCAAGGAGAGAAGAAACCTTTCTACCAATTCCAGAAAACATGCCCTGCCCCTGTGGCAGGGCATGCTGATGAATCTTGCCAGAACTATCAGGTATCAACCGGACCAGCTGACCTCTGGAAGATGATAAAATAAAGCTTCCTCCCTAACAAAAAGAGAAAGCAACTACATTTAAAAAAACAAAAATCACATCTTGAAAACTCTATTGTCAGCTAAAATTCTTTATGTCAGCTCCTAAGGATAAATGCTGAACAAGACACATGGCACCCTTAGGAAAAGACAAACATCTCCTGGGTACTTAGCACTGGCAGAGACTCATTTTCTTAGCTTTGTGTGACATTTTTATCCATGAAACTCAATTTCAGTTAAATAACAGAACTAATCTCTCCCATAATCCTTGGAATCTAATGACGAAAACCAGTGTTACCTTAATGACATTTATTGTAGATTCAAGACTGATACAGTTGAGCATGAGTTCCCATCTTTAAATTAGGAATAAAACCCGTATTTTAATATACATCATACTGCTTTACCTTTACTGCTGTGAGGAAACTGCACAAAGAGCCTCCAAAGTCAGTGAAAGTGTCAGTATAGGATCCTTCATGTGCAAGATTGGGCCAGTAGCGCACAGAACCTTCACTGGTAGCAACCATTATTGACAGAGACTTGAAGTGAAACAGTAATTAGCAGAACAGACAAGATAAGAATAATAATAATTATCATCATCATCATCAGACTGCAGCCTTAACTAAAATATGTTATTTTACGTATCAAGATTGTGGGTAACAAAGACATGAGAAAGCAGTAAATACATACGGATGCATACTGACAAACTTGGAACTGAATCACAAAAACATTCTGCAGCACAACTTAATTCGTGCAGGGAATGTTATACTCGCTTATTTCACTAGTGAATGTTTTCTACTGGTTCTTGTTCCTGATAATTCAGGGTCTGCTGCTGAGATGCAAACAAAACTTAGAGTTGCAGAACAGAAAAGAGCATGTGGAGAATTTCAGATGCCAAGAGTTAAAAGCTACTACGGAAGACTTGAAATGCAGACTATAATTTAACAAAGAAACTGCTCTAGTGTCTTTAAGAGAAATATCAAATCACACGGTGGCTCTTCCCTTCAAAGGCATAGGCCTAAAGCGTAACCCAGGAAATCACAGATACCAAATGCAAAGCACGAATCAAGAGACTGTTCAGGTAGAGATTTAGAGAAAAGCATTGTACTTAATCGACTGGTTGTTAAAAAAAGAGTAAAAATCACAGAACAACAGAAGAGTTGTAGCTGGCAGTTGTTATTGAGCTCTTTGAAATTTCCTAACCAAGTTTTGACTAGACACTGACCTTCAGTTCACAAGCTAAAGAAAGATGAAATTTAAAAATACAATAAATATTAGGTTTAGGTGTATTACTTCCTCTTAAACTTCTTTAGATATGACTAAGACAGAACATTTCAGGTTTTATGAGATAATCCCAAAATACTAAGATTGCTTTTTATCATCTTGAAGTGTAACAACAACAAATCAAAAGAAACGAACCTATTACATATTCTGTGCCGCTGCTTAATTCAAGGACAACTTCTTAGCTAGTTTTATTAGCGCATCACATACATTAACTGAAATCTACATCCAAGCTCAAAATGAGAGGTTCTTTTCATGAATGATAGTAACAGACACATTAACGCACTTTCAGAACACAACCGATCTTTGAACCTCATCCTCTAACACAGTAACTTAGAAAAAGCCACTAAGTCAAGACAGATTAAATCTGTCCTCCCAGTGTCAGCTTCCTTATAAAGACCAGCCAAGGGCGGGTGCTGGTGTTTGCCTCTCATCTAGGGATACTGGGAATTAATCCACTGAATAACATTTTCAGCCAACACTTAAATTGCACTTGGTCATGGCACCAAAGCATTTTTGATTGCTTTGGTGTTGTTAACACAACACCTCTTAGTTTACTGTATTTTTGTTTGCTATGAAAGCACGTCAATGAAATCTTTGTTATGAAAGTAATCCTTAGGAAAACTATTATTTAATCTGATCCTATAAGATGCACATGGTGCAATTTAAAACGATGAGCAGAATTTTGTTTACTTCAAAGGTATTTATTGCCAACTACCAATCCTGACCTTTTGAATAGACAGCATACCGCCAAATGTTTTCAAATACTTTGAATATAACCTTTTGATTTAAAAAAAAGGATATATTCGAAGTTATTCTAAAGGCACTTTTAAACACTAAAATTTAAAATTCGATCACCTGCAGAGAAGGTGTTTCACCTGAAGAATTGAGACAAGATACAGCTGCTAAACTGGAACTCCACTGGAAGTCACTGGGTGGCAGCTGCAATTCCTTGCACAAAGATAACTGGAAGAAAGAAAGATGCCATAATAAATACGAGACTGGAAGAACACATTCCTCTGCCACAAAATCTTTAGATTTTTTGACCCTGCTAAAAATTACATTTCGACTAACCCAGACACCGTGTAAGGGAACCAAAAAACGTCACAAAACAATTTCAACAAGGTTGTCGCAACCAGTAAACAGCTAAAAAACATTTAATGGTGTATTTTCAAATACCACTGGTTTTCTTTAGTTATTTCTGAGTGCTTCTCACAACAGTACAATATTGAATTATTACTATCACGGATTATTTAACTATTCCTTATTACAATATTCTAAAAAAATTAAACTAGAAGTGCTTGAGAAAACTTACTAGCTACTAACAGAGTAGAAAGGTGAAACACTCCTCACTGCCCTACACCCTTAAAGTTAAACAACCTGAAACACTTTAATCCCTTGAAAAACCTCTCCAAGTGCCAGAATGTGCATACTTGACACTCCCCTGTGAAAGGAGGACCTGTATAATTAACGTACACTGCTCTGATTGAAAGATACTGATTTTGTAACTACTGCTGTTAGCACGACTTCATATCAATCCTGCCGCTTTTGGGGGAAACCAGCCAAACTCCAGTTGAAAAAA
>VZRR01007018.1:3356-72504 GCA_013398015.1 Oreocharis arfaki
CCCCCCCCCAGCGCCTCCGGGCCGGCAGGGATGCCCTGGGGAGATTGCTTCCCCCGCATGCGGGAACCCCGCGCTCCCCCCTCCATCCCAGCCCACCCGCAGTCACCTGCTCGGGGCTGGCGCGGGAGGTGCACCCATCCTTCCCCAGTTGCTGGAGCCACACGGGTGACGGTGTCCAGCTGCTGCTTTTCATGGAGATCCCTGCGCTGTCCCCGGCCACGCAGGGCAGCCCAGCACCTCGGGGATGGGCAACAAGAGGAGCTAGCAAAGGCTGCGGGAAAGGGGTTCCACCCCTCTATGCACCAATGTACCAATGCCCGAGCATGGGGCAGCCACAGTCTCCTGCGCTCAAGCCAGGGACAACGTTGGGATGCCAGGTAGGCTGAGGAATAGTTGGGACACTAAAAAAAGGCAAGGAAGAAAAACTTTGCCTGCAAGGATGCCACCCTGAGTGTTGTTCCTGGGCGAGGAAGCACCATCTCCCTTGATTTCCAGGATTGCACCTCCCACCTGGTGGAGCCCTAGAGGATGAGGGGCCGTGCATCCCCCTTTGGGGCTCTTCTTCCACTCCTATGTGTCCTTGTCCTCTCAGGGCTGTCACAGGAGGCTGCAGAGCTCTGAGCCAAGTCAGGTGGGAAGATGGCCGAGAAGATGGTGCCTGGGGACCTGTTCTCGAGGAAGACTCGGGAATCAGTGTCGTCCCTGGACTCGGACAAGCTGGCACCCATCTCACCTGAGGTGGGTGGTGAGGAGTCGTCAGACAGCGAGGGCGAGCAGGAGGACAGTTCCCACAAGCTCATCCGGAAGGTTTCCACCTCGGGGCAGATGAGAAGCAAGGTCAGGGGTGTGGGATGCTGGGGGTGAGGGGCTGGATGGGTGTGGGGTCACTGCTGAGAGCAGGGCAGGGGAGTTTGTGTTCTTCAGGGTATAAATCAGTACCAGGTTCTTGCTGCTGGCAGACTTGACCCAGCCAGAGCTGGGAGAGTTCTGGCCCCCTGTGCCCTGTGAGGGGGCACACAGAAACATGCAAACCCCACAATGGTAATGTCAGCATTGATCCCATGGGGCTGTGAAGCACTGATTTTATCCCACCATTCAGGAACAGGGTCCTTCCCATACCCGGACAGCCCCCACCGCATTGCCTTTGTCCTGCGTTTGTAACCCCTGGGTTACCTTTACGTGTCCCTGGAAGAAGAGGACTCTTTTTGGGAGGCTCTGCCCCATGGATGCTCTGAGGCTGAGATTTAGGGTCATGCCAGTTCTGTAGGCTACTGGGATCCCACACCCTGCTGCAGGCACTGCATGTGCAGAGCTTGGTGGGTGGCAAAATGGAACCTGCATCTTTCCTAGTGCCCCAGATACATTTGCCTGTGCCAGCTCCCCTGTGGGCCCCATTCCCACAGATCCAGTCCCCAGTGGTGGTTTGCTGGACAGATGGGAACACCTTTGAGGTCAGACGTGACACTTCCTGGCCACTAGCATGAGAGCAGCTGGTGTGTGTGTGTGTGTGTGTGTGTGTGTGTGTGTGTGTGTTTGTTTGTGTGTGTGTGTGTGTGTCAATTAGCTCAGAAGAAGCTATTTTGATAGTACTTACAAAATATGGGGTGTGGTGCCTCTAGCCAAACAGGGGTGTGTGGTCAGAGGTGTCCCAGGTCCAGACTGTGAAATGCAATGCAGGGAGAAATAACCTGGGCCAAATGGCCAGGTGGGAAGCAGGGAGAGAAGGAGGGTTGGGGGAGACATTCTGGGGAGAGAGGATGCAGACACAGTGCTGGGAGGATGCTCTGGATAACACGTTGGGCGAGCAGTCCCTTTGCATCCGCCTTTCAGCTGCAGGAAGGAGGTGGTGGAGTGAGTCAAGGCAGTGCCTGCAGTGTTGGGCGGCACATGGGGGCTGCTAGAAATCCCCCTGCAGCCATCTTCCGGTGCCAGCCACCCCTTGGTGGGGATTTGGTGGCCGTGCTGCTCCAGGGAGAGGGGAGAGTTCTGAAAACACAGCATGGGAATGCAGTTGTGGAGCAGGGGGGTATTACTGGACTCTGGTGTTGGGTGCTGAGGGCATGAAGGAAGGGGAATGGGGCAGTGTACTGGGTCCGGTGGCAGCTCTGGGGATGCTTGGGGCTAGGGCAGGCTCCCCTCCCATTGGCCCTGGCTTGGCTGTTGTGCCAAGACTGGTGCACTGGCATGAGGTGGGGCAGAGGATGCCTGCCCAGGGGTATGGAAATTGCATGCTCCCAGTCTGGCACCATGTGGTTTTCCCACTGGGCAGAAGAGATTTCTGGGGCATGGGGTTTTGAGGGGGCTCTTACTGAGTCCCTCTGGCTTCTCAAGGAACATGCCTCAATTTCCCCTTCTTTGAAGCAGGCTGGCACCGACTCTTCCCTCTCCAAGTTGGCTGGGTGTAGAGGGCTATGCTGAGTGCACAGTGTTGGGGGGAGGCATGGTGGGGCCCGGTGGGCAGGGTCATGGGGATGCTCAGTTCTATGTGTGAGCCCTCAGCACCCTTCCAGAAGGGCAGCAGTAGCCACTGGAGTTTGGCATGCAGCACTTGCCATGCTGTGGGGCACAGGGACATCACAGGGAGTCATCAGTGCCAGGAAATCTGAGAGGAAGGGGCAGATGGCTTGGCTATGCTCATGTCCTACAGCAGCAGCACAGGAACACGAGCATGCTCTGAGCCCCAGCCCAGATTCCAAAGCCCCCCCCATACTCCCAGCAGGTTCTGGCCTCGCTGCTGACGGGCTGCACGTGGGGAAAGGCTGTCTCCCTGCCTGCCATGGCCTCTGCTCACATCCTGCCTGGCATCAGGAATTAGCCATCCAGGAGGTGATGCTGTGCAGTGTGCCAGGAGAGGCAGGTGGTGTGATGGATGGGCATGCAGAAATTACATGTCTCAGTTAACAGCCCATGGAGCTGGGGGAGAGGGTGAGAGCTGGCAGGGCTGGAGCTGGAGGGGCCTGAGAGTGAGCTATGTATGCCTCCCCCGCCACCTCAGTGTTTTCAGTGTTGAGGTTCAGTGTTTTTCCTGAGGATGCCTTTGCCCTGGTCCAGATGGGCAGGACCACACTTGCCAGCCTGGCTCCTTGTTGGATGGACTCCTTCCTTCTCTATGGAGATGAGGATTTTCGGGTGAGATTGCTGCTGCCACTCAGGTTGGGCTGTCCCTGGCTCACAGCCCTGCCATGGCATGTGTGCTGCCTGTTACTCCAGCCACAGCCACAGTGTGTGCCATGGCAGGCACCTTCCTGAGCGATCTTGACACCCCTGTCACCCAGGTGAGGCTGGGGTAGGGAACCATTGCCTGCACACCAGGGGCAGGTACCTAATGAACACAGATAATAATGGAGAGGTCAGTGCCAGGGTGGCAGCTCCTGAGACAACCGGTGGTGGAGGATCAGGGCACACGGTCCTATTTTGGGTCATATGTGGTGGGTGGGGTGCTGGAGAGGGTCTATAGGAGCTTGCCATTTTGGGGGGCTGCGAAAGGTCAGGACCCCCACCCCACTGCCCATCCACACTGACTGGGGAGACCCTGGTCTCTGGTGACAGAAGCAGGCAGCTTCCACGCCAGGCTGTTGTCCAGCCCCCAGGACAGGAGTAGGTGAGGATCATTTTGGGATCTGCTGAATCCTTCTGATTGCTGCTCTGCAATCCCAGTGCCTCTGTGCCCCGAATGCCCATGCCCCCCTCCCCTCCTCAAACCTCCACATCAATCATGTCTCTCCACTCCACACCCACAGCTCGGCTTTCTCCAGGCTGGAACTGTGGACACCCTGTGGGGTGCTTTGTGCTGGCATTGGCGTGGAGGTGGCGAGGTCTTTGTGCTCAGTGACAAAAACAGCTGCCAGATGCAGGTGCCCCCGCTGGACTGAAAGGCTCCAGGATGGATGGGGTCTTGTTGATACCCCTCCTCCTCCTCCTCCTCAATGCAGCTGGGGGCTGCCAGTTTCCTGTACCAGGTTTTAGGTGTGCAAGGGCAGAGTGGGAGTGGGATGTGATGCTGCTTCCCAGCACTGGTCCCCTTAGGGCTGGGCCTGGAGAGAAGGCAAAGGGGAGAGAGGGGACACTGGTGCTGGGGTGCACCAACACACTTGAGTTGCTGGGGGTCACATCCTGCCCATGTGGCTGAGGCATTCATTTCCTGGCACTGCATCATCACAGGCTCTCCCAGCAGCTGAGTGGAGGCAGAGAGTGATCCAGCAGCGCTGTTTGGTTCAGCGAGCGACAGGTCCTGGGGTGATTGCACCAGAGCTGGGAGGTGGAGGCATTAAGTGGGGCACAGCGGGGTGCATGCCTGGGATCCAGGGTTGCCCATGGCGTGGGCACAATGTGCATAGCCATGGTGGGCAGGGGCCACCATGGCTTGTCTGCTGTTTGGAAAGGGGGATCGTGTTCCTGAATTCCTGATCTTGAGATACATCACAGCTGCTTGGTGGGGCTGAGGGACCCACCAGAATCCTCCCATGGGGCTCAGGGAGGTCAGTGGGGTTATTGGTACCCTGTGGAATGTGGGCTTCTTGTCTTTGCTGCAGGCATTGGGCATCCTGCAGGCTCAGGGTGCCCCAGGAATGGGACAAGCTGTACCTGTGCATATTGGGGTGCTAGGCAGCTGTAGGGAGCCTGGTGAGGCAGTGCTGTAGAGCCAGGCTGTGGGGAAGGCTGCCCACTGAGGGCTAAGTCCTGGCCAAAAGATGAAGAAAGCAAAAGTAGAGCTGGTGGGGCCAGACCTGGAGACCTTTCTGTTGCAGCAGGAGGGTGGACCATGGCTCCTGGGCAGTGCATCCTCCAGACTTGACACTAGTGGGACACTGGACTATCTCTCATGCAGAGAGAGCCTGGGAGAGCTGGGACTGTTCAGCCCGGAGGAGAGTCTGTAACCAAGGAGTCCCCAGTTTTTGAAAAGGAGGGTGCAGCAAAGAGGGAACCAGGCTCTTCTCATGGGTGTCCGCCAATGGACAGAGATGGTAAAATAGGAAATTGCACCTCAACACAAGAAAGCACTGTCTGAGACCAGGGAGGCTGGGCTTGCTCTCATTAATCAGGACTCGCCAAGCTGGTGCCTGGGGCGTGAAGATAGCCCCACTGTCACTAGCCGGATGTTTGTGAGGTTTCTCAAGCGCTCTGCCCTCTCCCCGCTCACTTTTTCCATTGTGCAAATGTCGCTCTTGCCCATCAGCTCTTTCCCACCCCTGTTGGACAGAATGGGAGGGCTGTGGGAGGGCACAAGGGGCAGGGGAGAACCAGCACGGGTCAGGCTGATGCGGGATGCCTGCCAGCAGGATGCTTGGGGACCGATGCGGCTGTAGATAGGGAAGCATGACCTCATTTCTAAAAAGCAGCTGCTGGATGATGACGTGTGGGGGGATTGTCTTTCTTCTGGGGGTTCCTTTCCTCATTCCTCTCCTGCTCTTAATTCTCTGTCCCCTTTCAATGGCCTTGTGAGCCCCATGTGATGGCTTGTCAGGACTGGTGCTGGAATCTCCTTTCAAGCATCCACCCAGCATGGGGAAGGGGTATTGTGGTTGGTCCTGCAATGGCAGAAAGCTCCATCCTTTGGGAGCAGCTGAGCCTGTGGGGCCACAGCACCCATCAGGCACTGAGCCCCCTGACTGCCCAGTCCCGGAAGAGCTCTGCTGTGTCGCAAAGCCTGATAACGTTTCCAACTGACTCCAGCCCATAGGGTGCCCAGCAGCTGGGCTGTTTGAGGGCTGCCAGCTTTCTCTTGCTGTCCTGGTGCCTGCTGGCTCAGCTGGGGGATGAGCTCTGATGCAACTGGACCGCGGGTTGTGCCCAGTGGGCTGCTGCATTTGGAGCAGGAGGGTGGCTGCCTGGAATGATGCTGGTGCAATGCAGGTTGGTGTGTTGACAGGTTCTCCTCTTTCCCTTCTCGTCCTACTGGGTGAGGTGTTGTGTGGTCACAGGGACAAGTACATTCCTTCAGGAGTGGCGTAGGGTGGCCAGCTGTGTGGGCAGTGTGGTGCTCACCAGCCATATGTGCTGGCATTCCTGAGTAACAGCCTTCCTGGCTGTTCTCCAGGCACTCCTTCGCTGTCCGAGCTGATCCCAGCAGGAAAACCCTCCTGCCCCAGCTGTGGTCAGACCTGGCTGCACAATGGGCTCTTCTCAGGAATGGCAGTGGCAGAGCTGGGAGAGTGGGGTGACAGAGCAAAGCAGCATCCCGAGGCTCTGCTTTAGCGCTGGAGGAAGAGCTGGCATTTCGTGTTGTAGCCTGACCTGGAAGAATCTCTGCTGGAGGGTGTTGAGCTCCCCTGGGCTGCGCTTCAAGCCCCCTGCTTGTGCTGAGCACACAGCCAGCCTGTGGCATGACAGCCTCTGGGAACCAGCCCAGTCCTAGCAGGCCGCATGGCTGGCCATCCTCCCAGGGCCATTTTTACCTGTGTCTCATCCGAGGCTCCGCTGCCACTGCCGCTTCAGCTGCATCTGAGCTGGAGGTGGTAGTATGTCTGCAGATGCTGTATGGTTTCATTCTTGCCTTTGCCTTCCTGCCCTGTGCCTCCAGGATCCCCCCAGTGCTGGTGCTGAGTCCCCTGGGCTGGAGAGAGCTGGGAGGGACCTCGGGATGGGGCAGTGGAGTGCTGGAACAGAGCCCCACAGGGGAGCTGGCCTCTGGCTGATTGCTGGGCAGGTTGTATGTGGCTCTGGGTGTGCCGCCTCGGTTGCTGAGATGGGACCAGCACTGGCTTTGCTGAGACTCCCTGCAGTGCTGCCTGGGGCTCTCCAGACAGAGAAGCTGCGGTTGGGGTGAGTAGAGGGGCTTGGGTTTGTTTTGGGGTGTGGGTGGCACACTGTGCTTACGGCTGTGCTGTGACCAGTGCAGACCTCCCAGCCCAGTGGCCATGGGGGCTGCCAGTGTGCCCAAAACTCTCCAGGAAGAAGAGGCAGTCTCTGAAGGGGCTCAGCTCCAGCTCTTTCGAGCTCTAGGGTACCTAAAAGCCACTTACTGTAGGAGACTATGTTATTGTGGTGACCCTGGAGCCCTGGACAGGGCTTTGGGGAGCCAGCACAGCAGGGGTGGTGCCACCCTGGCATGGCCTGTCTGCCCTTGCCATCCCCGCCCTTTTTCCTGTTTGCAAAGGGGAAACACTGGGCTCACTCAGCAATGCTGCTGCAGTGTGGCTTCCTACTATGTGGCTGGGCCTGCTGCTGGCCTTGGCTATCAGGTGCCTCTCAGGTCTCCTCCTGTTCTTCATTCCAAAAGCAGGGGTCCAAAACCACGGAGCCACTTGGGAGCTGCTCCCTGTCCCAGCAGCTGGAGCAAGTGCTCTTGGCTGAGACCCATGGTCAAAAAATGAGGTGGGTGGGTGGCTCACGACAGTGAGATCCCAAAACAGCCCTCTGGCACCCTAGACTTGTGTGCCTGCCCAGGCAGCGTGGGAAAGCTGGGCTCCAGGGCTCATTTTGGATAGCGGACCTGCCTTATTTTTCCCAGGGAGGGGGAAAACACGCTGGCACCAATGGAACCTGTACCACATGGCATCACACACCAGGGATGATGGAGCCTGGATGGGCAGCTGCTGACCTGAGGAGTTGTGCAGCAAGGTGCTGCACATGGCAATGCAGAGGGCTTGGGCTTTGATGCCCAAAGCAGCCCCCAAGGGTGGGTGTGGGGAGAGGTGCCCCCTGAGCTTCTCTGCACGAATTTTGCTGCCCCGTGTTTGGATGCTAGGGATTCGTCTGCACTGATGGAAAACTGAGGCACACTCCCTGCAACCATGGTACTGGAAGTGTTGTAAAATTCTGATGGGTGTTGTGGTGAAGGTGGGGGACTCTGACTTTCAGGGCAGCTGCATCCTGTCCCTGGAAGGGCTGGGACTGTGACATCTTGGGGCTGGGTGATGCCTTTTTGCTGCTGTCTGTCAGGAGCTGCTGCTGGGGGTGTTTCAGCTCTGACCCTCCTTTGCAGGAGTGGGTGCCACCTTCCCGGGCAGCCGTCCTTGCTGTATCCTGCCACCCACGTGGCCCTGGAGCCAGGCAGAGTGCCCATCCCCAGCTGGCTCCAGCCCCTGCTGTGATAGCCCTGAGGGGCCGTCATGGACCCGCCTCTGCTTCCTTCTCCTTGTCATCCTGTTCTCCTGCTCCCCCTGTCACAGGTCCCCACACCACTCCTCGCTGTCACACACTGCCTGTCCTTTGCAGAAACAGCAATGACTGCAGCAAACACAGCACCTGCGCCTGATGAGTGCAGCCAGGTGTGGTGGATGTGGCGTTTGGGGCTGGATCGCACCTGGCTGTGGCAGGACCCTGGCTTGTCCCTGCCTGGTGTGGAACAAGGACTGCTAGGGTGCATGGTTTGTGTGTGGATCTGGGGGTCACAGCTGGACCCCACTGGAAGGACCCCTCTGTGCTCTCACAGCTGAGAGGCCAGGGAAAGGACGCGGTGTGTCCTGGGGTGCTGGCATTGGGGACAATTGGGCTGTTTGAACCTGCACCGACTCTCGTAGGCATTGTGGTGGTTGACCACAGCCAAGCTCTGCAGCAGTCTTGGGGAGTGATAAAGGCTTAAAACGTCCCTCTTCAAACTCCAAGCTGGAAGAGAGCAGGGAGCAACATGGTGGGTGTCCCAGGGGGGTTCGGGAGGGTTAGGCATTTGGGGAGTTGAGGCTCAGGGAGCACCCCAGGTGTGGTTTTGGCTTCTTTGTGACTTTGAAGGCTCCTGCTATTCCTGGTGCTTTGGCCATCTCGTTCAGAGCCATGGGGCAGTAGATTAAGGCTGAGACCTGGGGCTGGTGTGTTTGCAGGCTGGCGTGTGCCTGGGTGCCACCTCTTGCAGCACATGGGTTGGCACGGGAGTGCAGAGCCGCAGGGCCATGGTTCTCTCGCTGTGCCCTCGTGCCCAGTGCTAATTTGCCGTTAAATGTGGCTTGTCATCATGTGCCTGGATTGGATACAACCACTGTGGCAGCTAATTGCAGAGAAGCAGCTGAACGGGGCTGCCGGTGGTGTTTAAAGAAGATACAATCAAAGATGAGGCAGTGCCAGAGCATCTCTGCCACCCCATTCAGGCTCATAGCCATGTTGCAAACACTAATTAATTGAGTCTTGTAAACACCACTGCGAGGAGGGTAAATATTGGCAGGTGCTGTGTTTCAGGGAGAGCAGAGGACAGGCAGCCAGGTTGCAGTGATGTGCTGTGCTGTGCTGTGCTGTGCTGTGCTGTGCTGCGCTGTGCTGCAGGGGATGCTCTGCCTGCTGCGGGCTACCCTCAGCCCCAGATTGTCTCCTCCAGGGGCTGTGGGGGCCAGGCAGAGCTGGCTGCTCCCCGGCTGTCTGCTCTCCAAACCAGCTGGGGCCGCAGTGCCCAGGTAATACCACTTCCAAGATGCAGTCCTGGTATCTCTGGGGCACTGGTTGTCCCTTCAAAGGAAGCTCTCAGGGCCCCAGTTCTACCCTTGGCTTCTAGGGAGCTGCAGTAGGGTGAGGATCTCCAGGCACTGCCCTGGGGATGGAGAGGAAGCATCAAGCAGTGGAGGCTCTGCACTGCTGGAGACCTGCATCTTGCAGCCCTGCCATGCCCAGCAGCATCCTTCCGGATCACAGGGAGTTCCCAGGGCCCAGGCCATGGTGGACAGGGAACAAAATTTGCCCTGCTACATGCAGCAGAGAGTGAGCCCCAGAATGTCCAGTCTGTGCTCCTGGGGACCCAGGGACTGGTGTCACAGGGGAAAGTGGTGGCTTTGGTGATCCTGGGGGACTACGGGAGCTCAGGATGCTGTGGTCTCTGCAGAAGAGCGTAAAGGAGGGGCTGTTGCTGAAGCAGACGAGCTCCTTCCAGAGGTGGAAGAGACGATACTTCAAGCTGCGGGGCAGGACACTCTATTATGCTAAGGATGCCAAGGTAGGCTGGGGAGTGCTTCCAGCATGCTCAGCTGGGGGGAACCCGAGCCTGCCAGCCCAGGAGGGGACAGAGATCTGTGCCTGCTGGACTGGGGCTCTGGTTTCTCCCTCGCAGTCCCTGATCTTTGACGAGGTGGACCTGTCTGATGCTAGTGTGGCTGAGACCAGCACCAAGAACATCAACAACAGTTTCACGGTGAGGGAGGTGTGGGGCTACCAACCACACCCTGTGGAGACCTCAGCACCTTGTGGAGAGGCACTGCAGACCTCCCTCATTCCCCCAGAGCCATGGGGCACCCCATAGCATTGCCTCCTGCTGCTGGCGGTGGCACTTGTGTGCCAGAGGTTGCTGGGGTCTGCGCTGGGTTCTAGCTGGCCTGGTAGTGGCCTTGAGAGAGAACGTGGGGGTGGTGGCTGTTGCAGGTGATCACGCCGTTCCGGAAGCTCATCTTATGTGCGGAGAACCGGAAGGAGATGGAAGACTGGATCACTGCCCTGAAATCTGTCCAGAAGTGGGAGATCCATGAGGTGATGTGGGCAGGGGGCTGCATGGATCCATATTTCCATGTGGAGTGTGTTTCCCTCTGGGTGCCTTTGACTGCCAAACAAGAGCTGCTGCCCTTGGTGTAGTCCCACAAGGAGGATAGGAGTTGGGCTGGGAGGACTCGGGGGGCCAGGAGGGAAGGAGTGCCAGCTGAGGGTCCCAGGCACTGATGAGGCAGAGCTGTGCCTCCAGGCCACACAGTTCAACATGGAGCACTTCTCGGGCATGCACAACTGGTACGCTTGCTCCCACGCCCGACCCACCTTCTGCAATGTGTGCCGCGAAGCTCTTCCAGGAGTCACCTCCCATGGCCTCTCCTGTGAAGGTCAGTGCCGGGGTCTTGCTGGAAGGTGGGCAGGGGCTGGGATCAGAGCAGGGCAGCCTCTCAAGGCTGGGCCAGAGCAGGAGTGGTGCAGGGTGATGCCCACTGCCTGCCATTCCCAGATGCAGAGGGGTTTGGGACCAGGGCTGTGCATGCCATGGGGACCTTCCCTGCTCGTCACTGCTCCCTTCCATGCAGTATGCAAGTTCAAGGCACACAAGCGCTGTGCCGTCAGAGCCACAAACAACTGCAAGTGGACGACCCTGGCCTCCATCGGCATTGAGATCATCGAGGATGAGGATGGGGTAAGCAGGGGAGTCCCTGGCACAAATCCTGGCAGGACAGAGCCACCAGCGGAACTGGCCTCGCTGTGCCCAGATCAGGAAGCAGGAAGAAACCATAGCTGTCCCCTGCACTGTGTGGCCTCTGGGCTGGGCTCTGCAGGGACACAGCTTGGGGACACGTCCTCTGACACCCTTTTGCTGTCCGAGTGGGGCCACCTCCAGACATTTTCTGGAGACATGTCTGCCCTGCCTCACGTGCTGATGGCTTCAAGGGGCCAGGCAGGCAGGGCTGAGAGGACGTGGAGGGGTCCCTGACCTGCCTTGCCCTGCTGTGTGGCACCACCTCCATGGTGCCTGGGGAAAGAGGTGGCCTATGACACTGTCCCTCAAGCATTCAGGATGCCATTGGTGGCTGCCCTTCTCTGCAGGTGGCCATGCCCCATCAGTGGCTGGAGGGGAACTTGCCTGTCAGTGCGCGCTGCGCTGTTTGCGACCGGACCTGTGGCAGTGTCCGGAGGCTGCAGGACTGGCGGTGTCTCTGGTGCAAGGCCATCGTAAGGATGTGCCCATCCTTGTCCCCACCCCTCTCCCAGCACATACAGCACTGCCCCTCCTGTGTGCATCTCTGGGAAAGCTGATGCTGGGGACTTTGGTGCTGCATCTCCCACCTTTGCTTATACAGGTGTCCCTGTGTTCCCAGGTTCACAGTGCCTGCAAGGAGCTCCTTGGCAAGAGGTGCCCCCTAGGCCAGTACAAAGTGTCCATCATCCCGCCAACTGCCTTGAACAGCATCGATTCTGATGGTGAGTCTTGGAGGGCACAGGGCTGGTCTGGCAGGGGGTTAGGCTGTTTGGGATAGGGCTCTGAGCTCCCTGAGCTCCTCTGGAGGCACTGTGCCTGTTAGTGGGGCAGCAGGAACACCACCATCTCTAGGCTCCAGAGTCAAGGCCCCTCCCTTGGTTGAAGGCTGCTTGTTGCCTTGCACTCTGCTCTGGGGCTTGGTGGTATTCTATGGGCTTTGGGGCGGCACTTCTTGCCCGCATGTGGCTTTAGTTGCTCCTGCCTCTTGCAGTGGCTCAGGACACGGTCCCTCTGTGCTGGGATCAGCAGTGCCAGGCCTACACCCCTGAGGTGGGCTGTCCTCTGTTGCACCTCAATGGTTCAGCATCTCTCAAGGCAGGATGAAGCTCTCGCTTGGGTTCTTTCCCAGTGTCTGAAGCTCAGCTGTTTTTTTGATAGTGCAGAACACAGCTTTGCCCTAGCACAGGACACTGTAGGGAGAGGCCATGTGGAGTGTGGGGGGACCCCCCGGCTGTCTCCTTCTCCTGAGAGGCCCAGCTGGCCTCCGCTGAGCAAAATCTGTTATTCTTCTCCAGATATTTCTTTCTTTGTTCTTTAATGCTTTTCACCACTCAGCTCAGCCGGTGGCTCATTTGCCTCTCGTTACTCATCGAGATGCTGTCAGGGTAACCATCAGGCAGCTGCTCCTCAGCTCCAGAGCCTCAGCTGTTGGTGGCTGATCCTTGGGAGCACCTCTGCCCTGTCCCTCTCCAGCAGCCCAGCCATCCGTGGCTGTGACTGTTGCCCACCCGACTGGGAGAAGCTTAGCAAGGCCTCAGTCCCCCCTTGTCCTGCTGTGCTGTCCTGCTCCAGCATATGGGTACTGCTGGCAGCGAGCTTTTCCGCTGCATCCCACGCTCTGACTCAGCAGCTCCCAGTGCTTTGTGTTACCGATCTGCTCTGCTCGGCTGGGCTGGGAATGGAGATGGAGCCGTGGCCAGGCAAGGAGGGGGTGGGCTGTGGGGATGTTGTCCCCATGCTCCTGCTGTGGTGGGGGTGCTGAGGCTCCTGGTTGCAGCCCATGGGGCTCTGAGGGCAATGGCTGTGGGGCTGATGCCAATGGCAGTGATGGCTGATGTGGTAGTGACAGCCTGCTGCTGCATTGCTGGGTCTGCCAAGGGAAGAAGCTTGCAGACATCAGCCAGGGGTCTGGGATGGCCAAGATGTGCCTGAAGCAGGTGTGGGCTCTGGGCGAGCTGTCAATCCTTCTCTGCCTTGGGCACATTTCTTTTCCCATCTAATTTCTTTGAAAGCACAGTGCTTCCTCTTCCCTCTGCCCTTCATCATTCCCCGGACATCCCCATCGCTGCCCTCCTGACCCAGCACCCCACAGGCTGGGCTTGGCACAGATGGAGTGTCCACACTCTGCTCTCCTGAAGTGTCTGTGGAGAGTGAGAGCCGGGGCTTACATGTTTGGGCTTACTGCAGGTTTCTGGAAAGCCACCTGCCCCTCGACCTGCTCCAGTCCTCTCCTGGCCTTTGTCAACTCCAAGAGTGGGGACAACCAGGGTGTCAAGTTTCTGCGCAAATTCAAGCAGTTCCTCAACCCGGCCCAAGTCTTTGACCTCATGAATGGGGGCCCACACCTGGGGTAAGCGCCTGCCTGAGCACCCTGGAATTGCCTTGGTGGGATCCCAGTGGGCACCTGGCACAGTGCCCAGTCCCTCTCTCCTTGCCCCCCACCCAGGCTACGCCTCTTCCAGAAGTTCTCCACGTTCAGAATCCTGGTGTGTGGTGGGGATGGCAGCGTAGGTTGGGTGCTCTCTGAGATCGATGCCCTTGGCCTCCACAAACAGGTGAGTGGGAGTGCCTGGCATTGCTAATTCAGGCTGGCACCATCCCCAGCACTGGCAACCAGCCCAGCTGGGACCCCTCTGTGTGCCCCAGGTGCTGCTGAGCAATGGGTTGGGCAGGGCACGGGCAACCCATGCAATGAGCACAGCAGGGTTGGGGGTGTCACAGGTGCCTTTGGGGGCTGCTCTGAGCCCTCCCATTCTCTCTCTCTCCTGCAGTGTCAGCTGGGTGTCCTGCCACTGGGGACTGGCAATGACCTGGCACGGGTCCTGGGCTGGGGCAGCCTGTGTGACGATGACACTCAGTTGCTGCAGATCCTGGAGAAGCTGGAAAGGGCCACCACCAAGATGCTGGACCGGTGAGCAGGGCATGGAATACATGCTTCTCTGTTCCCCCTGCCTTGGCATCTCTTGGGCAGCCTGTCCCTGTGCTAGGGGGTCAGAAGATGGCAAGCAGCCATGGTCTCTGCTTGGCAGGTGGAGTGTGCTGACCTATGAGGCCCCCAAGCAGTCCCCCTCAGCCCTGAAGGAGGAGGAAAATGGGGACTCCAACATCCAGGTGGGAAATGTTGGGATTTGAGGGCTTGAGATCAGAGGGCAGGCTGGAGGACAGGTTCCTGTTCAACCCATCAGCCAATTCAGGGGCACACAGGGGGGGATGGCACAGGAAGAGGTCATGCTAGGGGTCCTTGGGGATTGGGATATGAGGGGGCTGGCAGTCAACTGCATGCAATGAAATGATGCTGGCAGGTCTCAGCCTGGCATGTGCAGTTGGGAGCAGGCAGCAGGTGAGGTAGAGCTCGCCTGCCACCGGCCAGCTGTTTTGGACTCTTCTGTATGCTCCCCTTTAGCCCCTTGCCTCAGTTTCCCTCCTGCTGTGACTGACCTCCCCTCTGCCCAGCAGTATGGGCATGGCTGCCCTCAGCGGTGGGGAGTGGGCTGAATAAGGGCTGGTCATTCCCAGTCCAAGACTGGCTGGGCAAAGCTCCATCCCTGAGCGGGGCACGTGGCAGGGTGACAGGGCTCCAGCTGTCTCCACCTGTGCCCCCCAGGCCCAGATCTCCCATTACGCCGACTCTGTTGCCTTCCACCTGGCCAAGATCCTGGAGTCAGACAAGCACTCAGTGGTGATCTCCTCTGCAAAGTAAGGAGGAGGCTGTCGATGGGGGTGCCAGAGCCCTCTTGCTGGGCTGGGGCATGTCCACAGGGGCACTGCACCCCTCTTGGCCGGGCTGTCCCAGGCTGCCAGCTGTGCTGGTGCCTGGCCGATAGTCCTGGCACTGCCCCTCTGGAGCAGCGGGCATTATCCCAGCAGTCCCTCTGGCTGGCATCTGTGCCTCGCTGGCCACGCTGTGCCCCTCTTGACCTCTGGCCACTTCCCTTGGCAGGTTCCTCTGTGGCACTGTCAATGACTTTGTGACCGAAGTTGGGCGGGCTTACAAGAGGGCAACGGAGAACAAGCAGGAGGCTGAGCTGATGGCACGGAAGGTGTGTTGCAGGGGAGCTGGAGCACTGGGTCAAGCTGGTGGCACAGCCCCCGAGCAGGGGAGGGGCTGCTCTGCAGGCCTATGCCCTTGTTGTGCATGTATTGGGGTGTGCCACGCTTGGGGTGCCCAGGCATGGGGTGTCCAGGTGCTTGGGAGTGTCCAGGCACTCACAGTGCCCAGGGAAGTGCCCAGCACTGGTCACTGGTCAGCTCGTGCCAGGTGCTGAGTGGGGTAGGTGTCCTACAGTGCGCCATGCTGAATGAGAAGCTGGACTCGCTGGTGCGGGAGCTGAATGAGGAGGCTCAGGCCATCATGGTCCCTGAAGAAATGGCACAGGCCACCCATGCTGATGTCAAGAACCAGGAGAAAGGTGGCAGCTTCAACCCCAGCCCCATGCCTCGCATCTTCAAATCTAAGGAGCAGCTCATGCTGCGGGCAAACAGTCTGAAGAAAGCCCTGCGGCAAATCATTGAGCAGACAGAGAAAGGTGAGGGAGTGTTGGGAGCTGGCAGCTTCCCTGATGCTGCAGCAGCCTGGCACGGGCTGTGAAGCCACAGTGGGTTGGTGCTGGACCCATGCCTTTGTTCTCCCCTGGGAACCTTGGGATGGCAGCAGTGGCCCCAGCCTGGGCCCTTCCTGGCATGAGCCCACAGGGCTGACCTGAGGAGGGGCCACAGGGCTGCCCAGACTCCCTGTCATACCCCTCTTTGGATCCAGCTGTGGATGAGCAGAACAAGCAGACACAAGCCTACCAGGGCAGTGTGGGCCCCAGCAAGGACAGCTTGGAGGAGCTCAACAAGGAGGAGGAGAAACTCAGTAAGATACAAGCAGGGCACATGGCTTTTTGTGGGGGCATGGGTATGAGCAGTGGGATGGGCTCAGGGTGAGAACCCATGTGGCAGCTACCTCCCTGTCCACCCTGGCCAGGCTCTCGGCGGGTGACGGTGACCTCTGCATCTTCCTCCATCATCCTGGACCGGCCAGAGACCTTTGGCAGCTTGCAGTTCCCTGAAGATCCCACCACCCTGTGAGTCAAGTGTTCTGCCTCTCCCGGGGACCTTGGCTCACTCTTGCTGCCTGTCACAGAGCAGGAGCAAAGCTGGTACCACACTGCCCCTTTGAGGAGGCTGCTGCGGCAGCCTCTGCCCACCAGTGTGGCCTCCCTGGTACCAGGCCCTCCCTGGCCAAGCAGAGCCCATGCTGGGGGAGCCAGCCTGTGCCTGGTGTGGGATCTCTGGTTGATGCTTGGAGCTTGGGGCTCCCGCCTGCCCAGTGCAGGCAGGTCCTGGCTGTGCCATGGGTGTCCTGCCATGGCAACTGAGGGAACTGCAGCGATCCCTGCTAGCTTTGGTCAAGCTTCCCAGTGCCAGCCGCTCTGCTCCAGTGGGTGTTACACCCCATCTTCTGGTGCCAAGCCAGAGTCACAGATGTGCACAGCTGCCGTTCAACCTGCTTTCCCTGTTTGCTGCTTTCAGCCACTTCTCGGAGAAATGCGTCATGAATAACTACTTTGGCATCGGCCTGGATGCAAAGATCTCCCTGGAGTTCAACAACAAACGCGATGAGCACCCCAAGAAGTGCAGGTTGGCTGGACCCCTGCCAGATTTCCCCCAGGAAAAACATGTACCCCTGGCTCTCTGATGCCTGCACCAGGAGGGACCATCAAGATGCTGGGAGCCAAGGGGGTGGTCGGTGCTACTGTGCTGGGGATCTTTCCTGCAGCAGATTTTGTACCTGCACGCAGTGCTGGGATGAGCACCCCTTGGCGGCAGGCTGCAAACACCCCAGAGAGGGTGGAGACACAAGGGCATGGTGGGATTTACCTGCTCTGCACCTGGATAGAGGGACATTGCCAGGCTGGGATGGAGGGGTTGAAGTCTGGGTGCAACATGCTGCACCTTGGCTTTCCTGGGAGGTGGCAGGAGTTGGGGAAACTAAGGTGGGGCCAGCAGTCCAGGACTGTTCAGCCCAGTGCCCTGGGAAGGGTGCAGAGCCTGTGACAGGCAGTGGGGAGCCCACAGCCCCTCACCTGTTCCACTTTGCCCCACAGCAGCCGCACCAAGAACATGATGTGGTATGGGGTGCTAGGCACGAAGGAGCTCCTGCAGCGCACCTACAAGAACCTGGAGCAGCGGGTACAGCTGGAGGTACAGGGCTGGGAGAACAGGGTTAGGGTGGGAGGGGCAGCATTACAGCGGCCCCCTAGGCTCAGCCCTCTCTTGCAGTGTGACGGGGTGCCCATCTCGCTGCCCAGCCTGCAGGGCATTGCTGTCCTCAACATCCCCAGCTATGCCGGGGGCATCAACTTCTGGGGAGGCACCAAGGAGGATAATGTGAGTGCCAGTACCATGAGATGAGTTAGGTGGCGTGATGTCCTTTCCCCAGTCCTAAGAAAACCTAGGGCTGGGGTGTCCCTGCCTTGGGCATACAAGGGGAAAGCTGGGTCCCAAAATGAGCCCATTTTGGAAGTCTCATATGTAGTGGTCCTCTACAGAACTTCGGGGCTCCATCCTTCGACGACAAGAAGCTGGAGGTGGTGGCAGTCTTTGGCAGCATCCAGATGGCCGTGTCACGGGTCATCAACCTCCAGCACCATCGCATTGCGCAGGTAGTGACAAGGCACCCTGCAGGACCACGGGTGGTGCCAGAAAGCTTTTGGGGCAGCAGTGGAGCCTGAGGCAGTGTGGCTCTGCTTGGCTTGGCAGCCATTGATGCCACCCCTGGGCTGTCTGCCCCACAGTGCCGTGTGGTGAAGATCACCATCCGGGGGGACGAGGGTGTCCCAGTGCAGGTGGATGGAGAGGCCTGGATCCAGCCACCTGGCGTCATCAAAATCCAGCACAAGAACAGAGCCCAGATGCTGACGAGGGACCGGGTGAGCTTGGGGTGCTCAGCAGGGCCATGCTGGGACATGGTGAGGTGTGACTGTCTCAGAGGGGCCCCCGTCTGTCCCCTGGCAGGCATTTGAAAGCACCCTCAAGTCTTGGGAGGACAAGCAAAAAGGGGAGAGCTACCGAGCAGCTACACGGCCACGGCTCAGCTCCCAGCAGTCCATGGAGTACCTGACCGAGGAGGAGAGCAGCCTCTTGCAGCAGGTCTCACGGGTCGCTGAGACCCTCATTGCCAGGTCAGACTGTGGGAGGGGGAATGTGGTGGGCGCAGGAAAGGGAGAGCTGTGCTGTGGCCATGCAAAAGTGCCTGCCCAGCCCAGGGGAGCCCTGACCTCCAGCCCCTGTCCCTTGCAGGATCCATGAGGCAGCCAAGGCTCACAAAGCCGTGGAGCAGGAGCTGGCGCATGCAGTCAATGCCACCTCCCTGGCACTGAGTGAAGCCCTCTCCCACAAAGCTGCTGGCACCTCAGAGGTGAGCTAGGGCTGGTAGTGTAAGGCAGCCTTTGCCCAGGCCCCCGCGGGCCCTGCTGCTCAAGGGGTTACCCCTCTGTGCCCAGTTTCTCAGCAGGAATGTGGCTGTGGAGGTCGTACTGAGCATTAAGGAGCTGTGGGCTGAGACCAGGGCATTCCTGGAAGGGAAGGCGGTGAGTGGGGGGCTGGAGAGCACCCAAAGCCCCCCAAGGCTGGTACCTCTGGGGGTGGCAGCAGGGTTGGGTATGGTCCCTGTCCCCCACAGCTGGACTCGCCGCAGGAGGAGGAGGCACTTCACGGCCCCCTGAGTGTGCTGGGCCAGGAGTTGCAGCGGCTGCTGGACATCCACTGGCTGGGCCCTATTGCCCACCCTGCTGAGGAGGTGGGTGCACAGAGACTGGGGTGTGGCATAGCCCACTGGCTGGCCTCAGGGACCCGTAGCACCCACCAAGCCTGGCTTCTCACAGGAAGGTGCCAGCAGTGCCAACAAGGGCAGCTTTAAGCTTCGCCTCAACATCCCCAAGCCCAGGAAGGAGAAGGACAAGCTGCAGAAGCAGAAGACCAACAGTGCACTCCCAGGTAAAGTGAGCAGTGTGCCAGGGAGAGACAGGTGGTGCAGTCCGTCCGAGAAAGGACGCCCCTGTGCTGATCTATCCCTCAGTCTCCTGTCTTGGGCATGCTGGGGAAGGATCCTCAGGAAGGGGGAACAGGGCATCGCCTGGCTGTCTGGGGGTGTCAGCTTTGTCACCAAGAGCCCCTTACAGCTTACTTTTTCTGATATCAGACATGCAGAGCTCCCCAACCCCATAACTCCTCGGCAAGGGGGAGAAGGGGGCTGTGGTACAGCTCAGCTCTTTGGGTAAGTCCCTTTTCCATGGCTGGGAGTCTGGTTGAGGGGGAGCAGTTCAGGTGTTCCGTAAGTAAGCCAAGGAGAGGAGAGATCTCTGCAGCCTGAGCAGGCTGTGGCCTCTGGCCCTGCTGGAGCCAAGGGTGGGAGGGAGTACGCTGCCTGCTGACCACAGGCTGCCATCACTGCTGCCTGCCCTGCTGCGTCCCACTGCCTCCACAGGCACCAGCAGTCCTCCACTGTGGTTTTCCTCCCTGCTAGCAGACAAGTGGGGCTCCGAGGAGGTGGCAGCTTGGCTGGAAGCACTCGGTTTAGGGGAATACAGAGACATTTTTGTCCGGCATGACATCCAGGGCTCAGAGTTGATTCTGCTGGAGAGGAGAGACCTGAAGGTACAGCCCACTTGTGCCTCCTGAGGGACCCCCAGCCCTGGGAAGCATGGTGTCCTCCATCCCTCCTCTTCCTATCCCTCCTGGTGGCAGGTTGGCCCTACACCTGGGTCTGCAGGGTTGAGCTTGTGCACAGGGGCTGGGAGGTAGGGGAGGAGGGTGGCCTTGGTCCTCCAGCTTGCAAGGCTCCATACACCTGTCCAAAGCAGTATCAACAGTACCCTACCCTCACCTGCATTCAGGCATGGGGATGTGCTTGCAAGAGCACAGAGGGCTCCAAGCAAGCACTATGCTCCCGCAAGGGAGAGCATGGGGAACTGTGCCTCATCCTCCACCCTGTGGCTTGTCGACTAGCAAGAGCCTAGGGCTGCCCTCTGCAAGTGCATCACCTCCTTGTTCTCTTTCCTGCAGGACCTGGGGATCACCAAAGTGGGCCACATGAAGAGGATCCTTCAGGCCATTAAGGAGCTCAGCAACCTGCCCTAGGCTGACAGCAGGGCAGCAGCCCAGCCCAGGTGCTGTGTGGGTGCTGCCTCCAGGGAACAGGGGTTGGGTAGGGTCTCTGCCCCTGCCCCATATGTATGGAGCCCCCCCCCCCCCCCCCCCGGCTTGCCTCGCTTTATCTGTCTGTCCCCAGTGTCCCTGGAGCCACTGCTTCTCCCCCAGCCTGTCGGGCTGGAGACACTGAAGCAGAGGTCTAACCCCATGGGCGATGTGGTCTGACCACCGGTCCAGCCCCATCAGGGTCACTATAGGAGCTGGGGCCGCTTTCTGTGTGCTCAAGCTGGAGCCAAAGCAAAGTTTCCCCTTCCCCACCTGGGTATTTAAGCTGTGTAAATATTTGGAGAGAAGATACTCATTGCTGCTGCTCTCGTAGTGTCATTACTAAGGGGGATGTGAGGGGTGAGGAGGAGGGAATTGGCAATACCTTTCCAGCCTTCACCCCTGAGCTTCCTGCTCCCCATCACGCAACCCGTCACCTTGCTCTCACCCTCTGTCTCATCACAGCAAGGGGAAGTGCAGTGCTGGGGCTCATAGTCTGTAGTGCCAGCATGTATGACAAACACATTTTATTAACAGTTAGTTACACATGACTTTTTTTTCCCCCCCTCTTCCTCAGTTAAAATTACTATTATTTATGTACATGGTACCACCCTGCTTGAGGGCACCCTGTTATTTACAGGCTTATTTACAGAGTAGGGCTAGCAGCTAGAGAGTGCCTCCTCGAGCTTGAGCATGTCCATGGGGGTGACTTTGGCAACCTCAAAGAAGACCCTGGAAGGAACACATTGGCTTAGGGCTCAACCACAGCCCGGACACCCATCCGCCAGTGCTCCCAGATCCCTACAGAACCCTAGGGTGCATGCTGGTGGTGTCACCCCCTGCGGCAGGGACCGGCCTGAGACAGAGCCCCATGACACTCACCTGTGCGAGTACTTGCTGCGCACAGCATTCAGCTTGTCGTGGGGCTGGTATGTGAGAAGGAAATTCAGCCTTTTCACCAGGGGGTGCAGGTCCTGGGCACTGTACCCACTGTAGTACTCCAGTGTAGGGGTCTGCAAGGGGACAGCAGGGCTAAGCTGTGTCCTCTCAATGACAGAACAGCCGTCATCTTCCCTGTCCAGCGTCCAAATCTGATCATAGCCCTAGAGCATCACCCCACTCACTGCTCCGTTGCCTCCCACACTGCTGCCATGCCTCCCAGGGTGCCTCAGCAGGGACAGGGAATTAAGCAGGTACTCACCCAGCCCCCAAGGTTCTTCATGGTAAGAGCCAGCAGCAGGCAGCTGGCAGCCAGCTTCGAGGGGCTCTCGCGGGCATAGTCATACTCCTGCAGGGTCATCTCGCAGAGGAAGCGGGCCAGCGTCAGTGTCTCCATGGTGGCATGGGCACACTACAGCCGATGGGCAGGGAAAGGCTCAGCCTCTTGAGCAATGCTGCTCCCCTTCCCAGCCTTTTTAGGATCTAGAATGCTGCCTCTGGGGCACAGGACAGGGATCCCACACACCCAGCCTGTCACAGACCACCACCCTCACCCCTCAACCCTCTTGAAGGGACCTGGACTGTTTCCTTGTTGCCAGCTGGGAGCCTGAAGCCCCAGCAATGCAAGCCACCATCCCACGGAGCCAACAGAAGGGGTGTCTGGAGACACCTGGGCACCAGCCCACCCTCCAAATCCACTCACCTTGGCAAAGCGCCGCAGGAAGCGGTAGGGGATGGGGATGTTGATGTCAAACTTGAGGGTGCTGAGGATGCTCATCTCCATAGCAATAAGCTCCTCCCGCTTGTAGGCGTCATCGCAGATATAGAGGAAGTCATCCACACATGGTGGGCACTGCTCCTGCAGGGGCACAAGGCTCAGCACCCCAGTGGGGGCTCGTCCTGGCCCCACTCAGGAGATCCTACCCATCCCGCAGGCCCTGTAAGTGTTCATGTGCTGCTGGACTCAGCAAGGACTGTTAATACCACCCTGTGGGACTTGTGTGATATCCGCACTCCCCCAGCCCTTGGCTTGAACTCCATGCCTGCCTGAGGTGAACTAAGGTATCCTGATGGTCTCTGCAGAGCAGAGAGAAGCTGGTTCTCCAGTGACACCAGGAGACAGGATTCAGCCCACCATGACTGCATTCGCAGCCCTTGGGACAGGAAGGGGGAACATGACAGACATGCCACCCCAGCAGCTCTCAGAGCAGTGGCCTGGCCTTCTCCAAAACCCCACAGGGACCAGAGAGGCACAGCCCCTCAGCCCCTGCACCCCAGGACAGCACACAAAGAGTCACCTCAAATTTGGAGGCAATGAGGATGGCAGTGGAGCCGATGAGCTGCAGCTTCTCCCTCATGCTCACCACCTCCACCAGGTAGTGGTCCACCAGCTTCACAGCCAGGTACAGTGTCTCATGGTTCAGCTCAAAGTTCTCCTGCAAAAATGAGAGTGGGGGTCAGAACAGAGTGTCAGACAGAAGTTAGGCCTGCCCAGCCCCACTCAGCTCTCACAGAGGCCAGGGGTGCCCATGGGCCAGGCTCAGACGAAGGGATGTAGGCTCATCCCTGGCCCATGCAGGGGGAGGATCAGCCCTGCACTGGCAATGCTTGCAGGAGCCTCTGCCAGCACATGGAGGTCACATGTGCCAAAGGCAGCATGGGGGCTGCTCTGCAGAAAGCTGTGCCCTCTCACCTGCACCTCCACCATCCAGTCCACAAGGATAGCACGCATGTCCCCACTGATGTCTGTCTGCTTCTCCATGTAGTCAGGCAGCATGAATTTTTCCTGCCAAAGAGCCAGCTGTCAGGGACAGGGCAGACATCCCCACCCTCAAACAAGCCACTTCCCACCCTGTGCAGGCCCCTGCCAGGTGGTCAGAGCCTCTGGGTAGTCAGTGGCCCTGCCTGCAGTCACTCCTTCCCTGTACAGGGCTGTCACGCCCTGGACAGGCATCACCCACCTCTCTTTCCCGCATGTATTCAAAGATCTCCTTGGCATACTCTGCACTGGCGTAGGGGTCACCCAGCTGCTCCTTGTCAATGTCCTCCACTGCTGGTACCTGCTGGCATGGAAGAGGCAGCAATAAGGGGGAGGCCCTGGGGGTGCCAGTCACCCCGTTGGGGCAAGGATGCTGCCCCTCTGCACCCCCCTTTTCCTACCTGCCCTCATCACCCTGCAGTCCCTGCCCCACTCTTTCCTAGGTGAGGATTCTTGAAGGAAGATGGTGGTGTGCTTTGCCCCCCTCCCCAGCTTTCCATCACACTGGCCGAAGTCTCTCCAAGGTCCAGAGCACTGCCTGGTGCCCTAGTACCACCAGTGGCAGCCACAGACCAGTGCTGTGATGGCCCTGGGGCAATGCTGCAGCCCAGGGTCCCTACCCTCTCCTCAGGGGGTTTCTGTTCCTGCACAGACACTGGTTTCTCTGGCACAGGGTTCACTTTGGGCTCTGCAGGAGCTGTTGGGGGAGTTTTCTTCATTGACCTGGCAAGGAAAAGAGCAGAAATCATTGCTGGGAGAAGGCCAAATTTCTTGGCTGAAAGGAGCCTTCCAGAGACTCTTACTGCTTCAAACCACACCTAAAATATACCCACAGACTCTTAGAATCACTTAGGTTGGAAAAGACCTTTAAAGATATTGAGGACAACGGTTCCCCCAACGCTGCCATGCCCACCACTAAACCATGTCCCCAAGAGCAACATCCACATAACTTTTAAATCCTTCCATGGAAGGTGACTCTACAACTGTCCTGGGCAGCCTGTGCCAGGGCTGGACAACCCCTTTGGGGAAGAAGCTTTTCCTGATATCCAGCCTAACTCTCCCCTGGCACAACCTGATGCCATTTGTAGTAGATAAACTATTTCCCCCCTGCATCTGGCTCAGTCTGCATCACCCAAGGGAAGCCCCCACTACTTGTCCCCATGGAACAAGTTTGCAGCAAACCACTGCCCCCAGCTACTCACTTTTTTAGGTTGATCTCATTGTTCTTGGCCACCCCCAAGGCATTATGTGCTTTCTGTGCCTTGGGTGGAGCAACTTTCACAGCCTCCTTTTTCCCTGCCACCACCTGGTTCTTTCGAGCCTGTTTGGGTCAGAACAGGGGGATACAGGGGCTGCACAGCGGAAAGCAAGATATGCCCTGCAGGGAGATCTCTCCTCTTCCTAATGGGCATGGGGCATGCCCCCCCACCATGGGGGGCTCACAGGGGGCACCAGAGCCCTCACCCTCACAGAAGCACTCACATTGGTGATGTCCCCAAATGCTGATCTCTTCTTGGGCCCACCCTGGGGTGAGGACGAAGACCTCTTGGCATGACAGCTCTCCTCCTGCAAGAGAGGCTGTTAGAAGATGGTGGTCAGCTGCCCCACAGGAGCCCCCCTACAGCTCTCGCCTGGCTTGCTACTCACCTTCTCGGGGTCGACATTCTCTGCAGCAGGGCCTACCTTGCCTGCTCGGGACTGCTTGGTGGTCAGCATCTTGGCATTGCGTGGCAACGGCATCCTCTCCCTTGGTCTCTGTGAGCAAGCTGGGGGCAAAGCAGGATGTGATGGGGGCTGCTGCCAGCCTGCCTCCAGGAACACCCTCCCAGCTTGGGGCAGAACAGCGAGGCATTTGTCCCTCCTGGGGTTTAGCACAGCAGGACTGACCCCTTCCCTGACCATGGCAGGTGGGTGGTGCCCCAAGACAAGCCCAGGCAAGAGACAAGTCTGGCTAGGGGTGCTCCCAGGAAGGAAGGGACATGGACCCCAAAGACCGCCACCAAAAACACTCTGCTGGGTGAGGTGGGAGGAGGGACAGGCAGCTCCCAGGTTCCTGCATTCCAGAGAAGGATACAAGGGCTTGCACTTCCTCGGACGGCCGGTGGTCTTGGAGATCCCCATTCCCCTACAACCCTCAGGGTCCCCTGGGGGAATCGGGAGTCCCAAAGTTCCCCTCTCCCCTACACACCCCAGAGTTCTCTAGGGGATCCGAGGATCTTGGAGGCGCCCACTCGCTTGCACCCTCCAGTTTCCCCACGCCTGCCACCGTCTGGGGGTCCCAGCGCTGCCCACTGCCCCGCAGCCCCCGGAGACCCCACTCACCCATCTCGGGGGCGTCCCCTCCGCACTCACCCATGCCCGGTTCCCCCCAGTCAGCCATGCCCGGGCTGTCCCCTCCGCACTCACCCATGCCCGGTTCCCCCCAGTCAGCCATGCCCGGGCTGTCCCCTCCGCACTCACCCATGCCCGGTTCCCCCCAGTCAGCCATGCCCGGGCTGTCCCCTCCGCACTCACCCATGCCCGGTTCCCCCCAGTCAGCCATGCCCGGGCTGTCCCCTCCGCACTCACCCATGCCCGGTTCCCCCCAGTCAGCCATGCCCGGGCTGTCCCCTCCGCACTCACCCATGCCCGGTTCCCCCCAGTCAGCCATGCCCGGGCTGTCCCCTCCGCACTCACCCATGCCCGGTTCCCCCCAGTCAGCCATGCCCGGGCTGTCCCCTCCGCACTCACCCATGCCCGGTTCCCCCCAGTCAGCCATGCNCCCCCATGCCCGGGCCCCCCCAGTCAGCCATGCCCGGGCTGGCCCCTCCGCACTCACCCATGCCCGGTCCGCTGTCCCTGCACCTCCGGCCCCGGCGCTTTTGAAAGTTGCAGTTCGGTAGCGGCCGGCCAGCACTGGCCGAGCCTCGCCCAATCAGAGTGCGAGGCGGTGCCAAACGGTGGCCAATCGGCGGGCGCAGAGGGATGCAGTTGCTAAGGGGCAGGGCGGCAGCGTTTAAAATTCAACGCCGACGGCCAATGGAAGAGCGAGCATGCGGCAGGGGCGGGGCGAGCACCGGGCCGAGCGGGCAGTGATTGGTGGGCGTGCGTGTCGTTTAAATCCGTTCTGTGGGGCCCGGGGCGGCTGGCGTGGCGGCCGGGCCGCGGAGAGGGGAGCGTCGGAGGTGCCGGGGGAGCGGCCCCGGCCTTGCTGTCCCGCGGGGCGAGTGGAGCGCCTCCGCTGCCTCCGCTGCCTCCGCTGCCTCCGGCCGCAGCCAAGGCTGTGGGTCCCAGACCTCGGGGCTGCCCTTTCCCAACGGCCTGGGGAACTCTGTTTTGGGGGACAGGGTGTGCTGTCAGTGCACCTTCCTTGACCCGGTGTCGGGAACAGAAGATTTGGATCGCTTGGAGAATCACAGAACGGTTTGGGTGGGAAGGGATCTTAAGCTCATCCCGTTCCACCCCCTGCCATGGGCAGGAACACCACCCACTGTCCCGGGTTGCTCCAAGCCCCGTCCGACCTGGCCTTGGAGATTTCCAGGGATGGGGCAGCCACAGCTTCTCTGGGCAACCTGTGCCAGGGCCTCACCACCCTCACAGGAAAGATCTTTTTCTAATATCTAGTCTAACCCTACTTTCACTATCTGAGGTACCACAGGAGCAGTGTTCATGTGGTGTCGTACAGGCATGACTGACCAAGTTCAGGGTGAGGCTCACTGGGACTGCCCTGTCATTCACAGCGACCAGGACAGGGTGAAAGTTACCAAGGCACATGTCACTGTACTATGGGGTTATACACAATATCAGCTGCTTACCAAACATCTGCTGAGGGTAAGAGCACTCCATGTGTCTCGGGGACCAGCCTTGAGGGCATTGCAGTTCTTGGGGAGACCCCTGCCATGCAGCCAGGCTGCTGGGCAGGGAGAGCTCGGAGAAGGCTTGCTCAGGCTCTCAGTTGGCTTGTAGTCAATTTCCATGTGTCAGGAAAGGAATGCATGAGACTCCTCACACCCACAGCTTGCTTTGTTCCTTGATAAACTAGTCTTGGAAAAGCCACCCACTTTTCATGTGTCAGACACATGATCCGTGTTCATATACTTGATGCTCACTGTATCACTCTGTTCCTTTGTGAGTTTCCAGCGCAGATCTTTGCTCTCATGTCACCACCATGCAGTGGTCCCGTGCCCTCAGCAACTCTTGGGAGCTTTAGCACTGCACTGAGCTCTGGCTCAAGTGAAGCCCTCTCTGAGGTAAACTCAGCAGAGCTCAGCACTGCAGCAGAGGAGAGCTTCCCCCAGCCACCAGATTCCCAGAAAAACCTTTCAAATTCCTGAGTTTAACAACAAAAAAAAATCCTTTCAGGCAATCCCACACCAATGTGCTGCTGTTGCAGGTGGAGCTGATGAACCCCTGGCTACGGAAACACAGCAGTGCCAGCATCTGAGGTCATTTAAACCTGCTGCCCAAGGGCCACGTGGGCAGGATCAGGCACATGGCTTGGGCTGCACGCAGGCAGCTCTGTGACATCTCCAGCAGAAAAACCTGGGTCATGGACAGCCAGGAGCAGAATTCTGCATACAGGTCCAGTGGAGGTTTACACCTGGGTCCCACAGATCTTGGGTCCTTTCAGTCCCCCAAACTGGTCAGGGCTGCTGCAGATCCAGCCCACCTTGTTTTCTCCTTGGCCACTTGTCCTCTCCAGCCCCAACTCCCCTGGTGTCACTGCTTCTGTCCCTGGCCTGGAGGCTCCCTGAGGCTTGCTTGCTGTTGGTTTGGGATCCTGTGGGATCCAGGTGCCTGCCTTTCCCTGTGCATGTTAAAGGAGGGCAGCCAAAAAAACGAGTTGGGTGCATACTTGCCAGGCAGAGCCAGGACACGTCCCACTGCCAATGGAAACCTGGTTATCCTGTGGGGTAAGATCCTCAGCCAAAACTCCCTTCCAAGTCTGCCCACGGCTCTGTGGAAGCTGGGATGAGCTGCCTGCTTTGACACAGGTTCACGTCTGCCTGTCCTGCCCAGGCTTGGCACTGGGAAGCTGGCTTTTCCAGTCTCTGAAGCACTGCCATGCTGGTGCTCCTGGTGGGGCTCTTGGGAATCCCAGCCCTGCTGCAGGGGTGCAACTTGCACCACATGAGCTGAAATCACCCCTGGACATGGGGGATGTGGGATAAAAGATGAGGAGAGCAAGAAGTGCAAGGTGAAGCCATGGGTGTTGCAGCAGGAGCTGTGCCAGCTGTCCAAGCATTGAGGCAAAACTGTGGTCTCAGTCCTACCCACATTCTAAGGATGCTGGGGGCCAGTTGGAGGTGAGAGCTCCGCAAGCTCTCCTTGGGTACCGACGTTCCCTCAGCAAATCCCCAAATCAGGTAGAACACAGGTCCTTGGCTCCTCCCACTAGACTCTGCTGTGTGCTAGCTCAAAAGCATCTGTGCCTGGCATGTCCCTATGGTGACGAGAGCTGGGTTGCTGCTTCCATCCAGCCTCCTTCCACAGCACTAAAAAAGCCTGTGCTGCCTTTTTGAGCTGGGGCAGATCTCAGCCCCAGCCTGGCTTCCTGGCACTGCAGGACTGCTGAGAAGGCCCTCTACATGGTATCTGGGGACCTTTGCTCCAGGGTTGCTTGCCAGTCAGGAAACCCCAGGGTCAAGAAGAGCAGCAAGGACAGGGAAGCATCATTCCTGGGACCCAGATGGACTGCTTTCCCCCCCTTTCCCTTCCCCAGGCTAAAACCTTATCCGTTCCTGTGGTAAAACAGGCCCAACTTGTTGCTTCCCATGGCCCAGTGCCAGAAGCACTGGTGGGAGGCAAGGTACTTCTCTGCACATGGAGGGCTGAACTTTGCCTCTTCCTTTCCCCCTTTTCATTGCTAATGGCCAAGGTCAGGAAAAGATGTTGTGCCCAAGAGCTGCTGCATTTATTTACTGGAAAAAAACATAGCAAGTTAAAACTTGGGGCTCTCCTGCCCCTGGGGAAAGTACAAAGGAAAGCACAGAGCAATGTGGAGTGACAGAGCTCCTGAATGCCTGAAGGGAGGTGAGAGCTAGTGTCGTGATGAGCTGCCAGTGGCCCCAGCCTGGGGAGTAGCTCCCTTGTCACAGCAGGGCTGCATGGCATGCACTGTGGTGGGGCTGGGCTGGTGATGCCTGCTGTGCTTGCACACCCACTCCACCTGCGTCTCCCTGTGTCCTGGCCATTCCTGCCTCTCTGCCATTGGCACAGTGCCCGAGTGCAGGGTGTGTTCGCAGCACCAGGAGTGGAAGCCAGCATCCAAGGAGAAATAGGAGCAAACAGCCTGGAAGGGCTCAGGGTGGGCTTGGCACAGCTGATCAGGGTTAAACTCTAGAGCCAGATGATGTGAGCTGAGAACAGGGAGGTTAGGTTAGGGTTAGTGGAGTGTATGTGGCAAAGGAGCCAGTGGCCCACAGATCCATTACACAGACCCTCATCAGAGCCAGGGACTGCATGTCACCTCCAGGCTAGAGGCTTCTATGCTGGTGGAGCAGTGGGTTGATGGACGCACTGGAGCTGCCATGGCCCTGCTGCCTCTCGGGACGTCCAGTCACCCCAAGGAGCCCAAACTCTTATGTCTGTCTGATGTTGGATCTCTGAGCCTGCACCCCTCTGCTGTTCTCCAGCCATTTTCTACCATTTCTTATTTGGTGGCCGATTTGATCTTGTGTATGGCATACGGGCTTGACTCCCTGGGCATCCAGATCTCCTCCCCACTATGGCCCTGGTGCTCCACTGCTCCCTCCATAGCTGCCGTCAGCTCAGGGCCGAAGATGCTGTCAGTGGCCCGGTAGGTGCGAGTGAGGCGGCGGAAGGAGGAGTCTGAGGAGCTGTCATCAGGGACGTCTTCATCCTGCTCATCCCGCAGCTTGGTCCTGCCCAGCTCCGAGCTGCTCCCCAGCTCTGGGTCTTTGAGAGCCTCCCCCATCTCCTGGAGGAAGGTCGTTTTGGGGCTGATGATGCACAGCAGCAACATGAGGCCTCCTGAGACTCCACAAAGAAAGTAGAGGGCAACTTTTTCTGGGACACCTGAGAGGACAAGAAAAGAAAGACACCAGGGTACAGACTGCTCTGCAGCCTGTGGGGTATCAGTGCCTGAAAAGCCCCTCTGCCAGGCACATGGGAGTAAGAGGAGGGGAGCAGGGATGCCCTCACCACCCAGGCTGCAGAGGCAGGATAGACCCTGCCCCAGTGACCATAGAAGTGTCACCTGGAGCCTCATCAGCACCCACCAGTCCTGAAATGTGCCTTTCCCCAAAGGAAACCTCTACTGGGGTGCGGGGTAGGCAGAGCAGGGGAAAGAACAATCCCTTGGGGGATTAAATGAGTAATTTCCTCTGGCAAGGGAAACTTTTGCCTGCAGAGAGGTAGTCTCCATCAGTACCTGTGGACAGGACAGGAAGGAAAAGGGTAATCTCACCTGTTGGAAAAGGAAGTCCCACAGGCAGGACTGTAGCCACACCATGACTCTTGATGCTGTGGGACTTTTGGGCTTGTTCAACCTGAGCTCCCGCCCTACCTGTCCACCCCAAATCCAGCATGGGTGCTTGGTGCCCTACTCCCTTGTGTGCCTGTTGGCCCTGTTGGAGAGGTCTGGGGTCTGGCTGCCTCTGAGATGAGCCCTGGGTTGAGCTGGGGCCATCCGGGACCTCAGCCACCCCCCAGCCTGTCCTGTTCCCCCAGGTGCTGCATGAGACCCAGTGAGGGCACGTACCCCAAAGGTGGGCAAAAGCTGCCAGAGAGCTAGTAAAAATCATGCGGTCTTCCTGGAGCCTGGAGAACCTGGGCCCTTTGTACCAGCCACCTGCAGTGACAAGGGGGTGCAGGCTGAGACACAAGGTGCTCTCGGTGATTCCCCATACCACACTCCATCCTTCCTGCACAAGTGCTCTGCTGCCTGCAGGGATGACCCTGTGTGTCTTCCTCTCCCCTGCTCCCAGCAGACGCCACTTCCAGCCCCTCAGACATGGGCGCTGACCAAGGGATGGCTTCCACCATGGGACAGATGCTAGGCTGGAGCTGGTACCAGGGATGCAGACAGGCCATAGAAGGGCTGGTTCACCCAAGCATGGACATGATGCCACACTGCTTGTGGTGTAACCTCCCTCCCCCCCACATTACCGTGCATGTAGTCCGAGAGCAGGAAGGGGTCCGAGGTGTCAGGGCCCACCTCCTCCAGCAGCTGCTTGGGCACTGCAAGGAGAGCACACACCAAGCATCACCACCCGGCTCCTCTCCTGCAGCCCCTGCCTCCCTGGGGAGCCCCATGCCCCTGCCTGCCTGGCATGGGGTGGGCACAGCAGACACTCCACCAGTGGCCCCTGTGCCCCTGGCTCCGTGGGGAGCTCTCACCACAGGTGTAAGAGACTCGCAGCTGCTTCTTCATGCCAGGGAGGCATGGGTCCCCAAAGGTGGCCTTGTCAGCAGCCATGGTGCAGTTCCCCTTGCGGTGGCACTTCTTGGAGACCCTGCGCAGAGCATCTGGAGCCACACACTCTGCAGAGACATGAGGCATGGACCCATGGGCAGAGCTGCCTGCCTCTCTCTGCTGGGCATCAGCCAGCTGAGGCCATGGGACACAGGTATGGCCCAGTGGTGGTCTTGTGCCATACTCTCTGCGTGGTTCCTGTCCCATTTCTGTCTCGAACCATTCTGGCATACCTATATGGGGTCCTCCAGTGTTCAAGGCATCACACTCTGGTTTGCCCCGCAGGAATCGTCCATAACTTGCAGAATAAATGGCCAGGATGGATTTTGGTCGACACTGCAGCCTAAGCTTGTCATTCTCGCACACGGTCTTGACCCGATGGTTTCCTGGGGAGTGACATTGCAGAGTGTCCCAATGCATCCTGAATCACCTGCAGCCCCTCTCTTAGGCCAAGGGGAGGGTTGAAAGAGGGCTGCAAGGTACAGGAGTAGCCATGCTCTCCTTCCTGCCCCTTTCTGAGCAGCTGAGGTCAGGAAGAGCCCATGCAGTTGCCCAGAGTGTGCTCCACCTCACCTGGCCGGCACTTGTAGGAAGCGATGAGATACTTGTGTGTCCCAGGGCATGGGTCTGGCCCAAAGACCTGGCTGTGCACTGAGAACTGGCACCACTGCTGGTCCTGGCACTCAGCCAGCAGCTTCTGGAGAGCAGAGTGGAACAGGTGTGAGTTGTTTGAGAAGTCCTGAGGCTGTTCTCACCTCCTGTCCCTCAGTGCCATCACCAGGCTCAGGGAAATGCCTCTCACCCCACAGAAGTGTCCCACAGCTGCTCCTGCCCACCCCTGATGCAGACATGCCAATTCTAGTGCCCGTTCCTGAACCAGTTTCTCCCCTGCACCCACAGTGAGCTGTGTGCCAGCACAGGTCTGCTACTCCCTGTGCTGGCACCCCCGTCCCACACACGCCACGCGTCTCCAACACCTGTGCGGGTGCGCACGGACACTGCCCCGTGCGCTCGCGTCCCCGCGGTCCCTGCAATGTCCCCGCGCGGCCACAAGGTGGGGACGAGGGTTCACCCACGGGCCGGTCGGGCCCCGCCGGTGACCGAGGTGGCCGCGGCCGCTCTCCCCTCCTGCACACGCGGCCAGCCCGCGGGTGGCCATGCCGGGCCCTCGGCTCTGGCAGGAGTCTCTGGGTAGCCCGGCCTCGGGTGGCTGTGGGATTCCCTGCCCCTGTGTCCCTCTCTTTGCCTCCGCAAGTCCCACAGCTCTGGCTCCGCAGCGCAGCAGAGGCTCCCGGCAGCAGGGAGCAGTTTACTCCCTTGCTGCCGCCTCGTGACTCAGGCCCGGGGATCCCAGAACCCAAAACCGAGCCCCTTCCTCATCTCTCCTTCCCCTCCTTCCCCTCCTCTGTCCCTGTTCCTCCTGCCCGGCTCAGGACTGAGCCTGCCCTTGGTCTTCACTGGCTGCCAGAAGGGAAATTTGCTAAGGAAACACAAGCAATCTCTCTTCCCAGTTGCTGCCTGAACAGAGCTGAGCCTTGGCAGCAGCTCTGCTCTCTACCCTCCAGACATCCCTCCTCCTTAAGCAGCAGCGGGAATCCCAGCCCTGTGCCAGCATGGCCACTCCACTGTTCACCCAGTATGAACCTGAGCTACGCAGACCTGCTCTCACACCTGCCCTTCAGTCTCCAAGCACCTGTGCCAGGCCATACTCTCCATGCTGCAGGGAGGGGGACCCTGACCTGTGTTTACAGGGTGGTTCATAGGGTCAGCCTGGTGCCATGCCAGCGTGGTCTGGCTTGGTGCTTGCAGAGCTCCTGGGACATGCAGGATCCCAGGAGGGGATGTACAGCTGGAGTAGGACCAGGCAGGAAAGCAAGCTCCTAAGCAGGGTACTGGCTCCTCAGCTCTTTTTCCTCTTCTCCAGCTCATTCCCTTTTCCTGCAGGCAGCTGCAGTCACTGGCTTTGCTTCAGGTTTGCCCCAGCCCTAGCAAGGAGCTGGAACAGGGGTTTAGAAAAGCAGCACATGAAATGATGTCCCCATTGAGGGAGCCAGGCATCAACTTTGGGGAGGTTCCATCCCTTTTCTTCTGTCAGCCTCTGCTTTCCCACCCTTTCCCTGCATTGACTGCTGCCATCAAACAGGCACCCCTTTGGTCCGCTTCATTAATCCACTTCCTGGGACCTGCCAGCATGGATGGTCCTAGCTGCCTAGCTGCCTAGCTGCTTTGACTCCCTCGAAGGCCAAGCTCTGTGCTAACCCCAGGGGATGCAGCCACAGGGGTGAGCGCAGCATCTCCTGAGGTCCTGTTCTCACTTCATGAGCCCAACACCCTGGCTAAGGCATTGCCCCTCTCCCAGAAGCCAGCCCCAGGTTCCAGGGCTTTCTCCAAGCCTGCTTCTTCCTGTGGGATTGCTCCAAAAGCCAGCTCAGGACATAGCAGTGCCTTCTGCCAGGCTCCTCTCTGGGATGCATGGCAGAACATCTCTTCCACCCTTATCTTCCACAAATGATCTAGGAAAAGGGCCCCACAGTGAATCACAGATAATACAAAACTGTGAGGAGCTGTTGACTCCCTCGAAGGCAGGGAGGCTCCACAGAGAGATGTCGACAAATTAGAGGACTGGGCAGTCACCAACCATAGGAAGTTCAACAAGGGAAAGTGCTGGATTCTGCTGCTGGGATGGGGCAGCCCTGGGTGTATGGACAAACTGGGGAATTTGATGTTGGAAAGCAGTGCCGCAGCAAGGGACCTGGGGTCCCTGGTCAACAAAAAGTTGAGTATATGTCAGCAGTGCCCTGGCAGCCAGGAGGGCCAACCATGTCCTGGGCATCAGGCTCAGCCAGGCCAGGGAGGGGATAGGCCAGGTACAGCTCTGCTCTGCAGTGGGGTGGCCTCATCTTGAATATTGTGTACAGTTTTGGTCACCACAATATAAGACAGATATTAAACTATTAGAGACCATCCAAAGGAAGGCAGAAAATATGGTGAAGGGCCTTGAGGGGAAGCCTTATGAGGACTGGCTGAAGACACTTGGTCTGTTCAGCCTGGAGGAGTCTGACGGGGACCTCATTTCAGTCTACAACTTCCTCGTGAAGGGAAGAGAAGGGGCAGGCACTGATCTCTCCTTTGTGGTGACCAGTGACAGGACTCGAGGGAATGGGCTGAAGTTGTGTCAGGCCAGGTTTAGAAGCCGGATATTAGAAAAATGTTCCTCTCACAGAGGGTAGTTGGGAACAGGGTCCCCAGAGAAGTGGTCTCAGCACCAAGCGTAACAGAGTTCAAGAAGCGTTTGTGAGTCTTTGATTCTGTGATTCTGTAATCCTGATGCTGATGAAAACCTCCTTGGGGCATGGGGAGGCTGCATTGCCTGCAGCCCCCCAGCCCAAGCAGGCAGCTCAGTGATGCAGAGACAGAGGGGTGTGCAGCCCGGCCCCTGGGATCCCTCTCTTACCAGGTGGGCAGTGGCAGACGTGCATTCGGTGCTCTCCTGGGAGGCATTGTCGGGGCTGGGGCAGAGGTTGGCGCTGGGCACACGACGCCCATAGAAGGCACCAAGGATGCTGATGGTGGTTTTGCGAGGGCAGACGATGAGGAGCTGCTCTCCATCGCAGGTGTGGGCAGTGTGGTTCCTCAGCACCTTGCGCAGGTACCCTGGAAGAGGAAAGCAGGGGGGCATTGTCCAGAGGAGACACCAGGGCCATGGCAGTGGTGGCACTTGGGCACCCAAGTCCAGTGAGGATATCTTGAGATGAGGCACTTATGGGGTGAACAGGATCAGAGCAGGGCAGCAGCAGAGAAGATGGGCTTGTAGCAAACCTTGCACACAGCATTGCTGCCAAGAGCCTGGAAAGCAGCACAGAATAGCTGAGCTGGTTAGCAACAGGAAGGGAAAGCTGGAGGCAGTACAGCAGGTCAGAGAAGATGGGGAAATCCCATACGGAGTTATCAAGTGTTTAGAGAAAATCAGGTTGGTTATGGAGCCATGGTGGGGAGAGAACAAGGGTGAGCCAGAGATGGTCCCCCAGTGATGATCCCTGGAGTCAGGGTGAGGAGGATGCGCTCTTTCATGAGTCTGTCACAAGTTGAGCCATGAGCCAGATGAGAGAAGGGTCCAGGGGCTGCTGCAGGCTCCCACAGCTGGCTCTGTCAGTATGGATGAGTGTGAGCCACAAAGTTGTCACCTGAGCCCAGCTGGCCTCAGGTCTCTGCTGAAGAAGCCCAGTGTGTTGGTGCAAACCATGCCTGGCCCACAGCCCTTTCAATGGGCACTGGCCCTTCCCTCCTTGAATTCCCATCACAGAATGCTTCTCTCTTTCAATCCTGCCTACGCTGTGTCCCAAACTACTGCCCCTGTTGTTTTCCCTACAGGGGACAGCAAAGTGGGACTGTCCTGCCCAACTTCTCCAAGGGCTTAACCTGCAGCATTGCCTCCAGTTGGCATTGGCTGTACTGGGTGGGCAAGGAAGCTGTTTTAGTAACAGCTCTTAAAGTTGCCAGGTGCTCTGAGCAGGCACCAGTTGCTGGAGAAGGCTGAGGAAGCAAGAAAAGCTGACAAAATGTGATGTGTAGGCCCTGAATGAAGCAGTTTGCGTCCTTGGATAAAACAAAAGCAAAGGGAAAGCATCATTTTGAGGCTTGGGAGATGGGGACAGGGCAACATAGGGCTTTTAAACATATCACGGACCCCAGTGCCCAGCTGTGGCATCTTTGGAGGAACTCGCACCTCAGCCCCAGGCCAGTACTGGGGCCCAGGGCAGGACATGTACCCTGTCCCCCAACTCCCAGTGTGTCAAACACCCCCAAACCAAGAAAAGAAGGTGGGAGCACCAGCTCCCCCGCCCTGTTTCTGCAAACTGGTGCCAGGCTCAGGAGCACAAAGGGCCCCTTTCACCTTCAGTGCTGCCACTAACCCTTTGGCATCTGCAGTCAGCATCCCTCCCTGGGATGTCAGCGGGTGCAGCTGGGAGCTGCCTCCAGCCCAGAGTTAATCTCTCCCTTGGCATTATCCCTCGCAAGCTGGGATGAGCAAGTGGGTGGCCACAGCACCCCAGAAGCAAGCCCTCGATTGCTTCTCTGCATGCTGGAGGAGAGAGGAAAGGAGAGGTAGAGGAGGGTAGATGGCAGTAGACAAGGTGTTCTAGCCAGGTCAAAGCTCCAGTGCAATGCAAAGATGCTCTTTGAATGGCACAGAGCTGGACCAGCCCCTTGGGGTGCAGTGCCCACAAAGAGGGGGCAGGACAAACCCTGCCCTGTCCCTCTCCTCTGGTTGCCCCATATCACTGGATGCTGGGGGCTCCGAGGGGCACAGGACCCTGCGCAGGCTGCCAGCCCCCATCCCCTTCTTCTGCATCCCCTGCAGCAGCCCCACACCTGCAGCAGCAGCCCCACACCTGGCAGCAGTCGGGCTCTCCTGAAGGTTTCAGAGCCACCCCGGCCTTGACTTCTGCCTGGCACTGACTCCAAACCCACCTGCCCATACCTGACACTGCTGCATGTAGGGCTGCTTAAACCTCCCACTGCTGGGCATCCCTGGATGCAGAGGGCTCAGCCAAATCCTGGATGGCAGGGAACTCAGGGGAGAAATTTGAGAAGAAATGGGTTTCCCAAATCCAGCCTTGAGGCAGGCACCCTGTTCTGCTGTCATGCTGGCTGAGAGCACCAGTGGTTTGTATTTTAAAACCGAGGCTCAAACACTGCCTTGGGGGCAGACGTTTCTCCATCACACTATTTTGGGCCAGTGAGCAGTTGTGAAGATTCTTTTGGGGTGGAGCCATGTCAAGGAGGCTGTAGGCAGATCTTGTGAGTGATTCGTGCCAGTACAGCTGACTCAGTCTCCGGTGCTGCGGTTGTGCCGTTAGCTCTGCCCAGATGAAACCACATCCTCCTCACCTCAGCCTGCCCTGCAGCACCAGGCTTTTGCCCACCTGGGCCTGGCTGAGCAGAGGGAAGGTGTGTGTGGCTGTTCCCAGATGATCCCTGGAGAATGGCTGGTGCCCAGCCTGCCCGCACCTGTCCTGACTGTTCAAAGATCTGGGGCACAAGGGATTCCAAATTTCTGCCTTGTCTACATCTGTGACGCTCACCAGCATGGCCCTGGGGAGAGCTTCTGACCCTTGCTGTGTCTCATGGCAGGGCATCTTGCAGCACCCCTACTCACGAGTGGCTCTAGCTGGGGCACAGCCACCAGCTCTGTCCAGGGACCAGAAACAGCTTCAGCCCAACTCTTCCCTCCCCTTCTCAGAAGAGAGAAGGCTGGCAGGGCAGCCCTGGGTATTCCTTCAGCTCTACACACTGCCCAGCACTGACAACATGAGCATCATGGCTGGGGGGGACGCTCAGCAAAGCTCAGGGACTGGCTTGATATTTGTTCCTTTGCATTTCTGCCTCCAAACTGTCCATGGGAGCACAGCAGAGGAGGGGAGCCACTCTCACGCACACTGGGGCTGTGGGATGTGTGCAGTGTGTTTTCAGAGAACAGCCCTGTGTGGGGATAAAGAAATCCCAGCGTTTTGGGGAAACTCACTCTGGCCTGCCATGGTTTATACCTCACTTGTCCCTACCCCACCAACCTGCTGTCTCTTTGCCCTCCCACCATACCAGCGCGGTCCTCAGCACCCCCCTCCCCCCCGCCTTCACCCTGACTCACCGGACAGCTCCGGGCTGGCCTCCAGGCGCACAGCGAGGCAGAGGAGGACCATGGTTACTGCTGGCCGGACCAGTCCGGCCATGGCACAACCTCTGTGTCCCACCCGGCAGCCTGTACCAGCCGGGGCCTCGGCGGCGGGTGGTGCCCGCGGGGCTGGCACTGCGCGGGGACAATGGCTCGCTTCTCTGCCCTGCCGAAGTCCCGAGGCTGGGCGGGCACATGTGCACTCACTCTTAGCCTGCTGCCCAGGGCCAGAAGCTGCTCGGGACAGCTGGGTCACTCTCAGCACAGGAACACTTCTACCAGGGCACCCTGTTATGGGTGAGCCATGCCTTGGCATCCCATTGCTGGCAGAGAAACTGGCAGCCCCTTTCCTCCCATCTCTGTTCCCCCTGGGCAGAGAAACAAGGCTTGGCAAGGTTTCCAAAGCGTTCCCAGCTTTCTCCCAGACACGGTGAGGCAGAAATCCAGATACATATGTGCTGTAATCTCAATCTCAGCAAATGTCCGGCCATTCACTCTGTGAGGAGGAAGGGAAAGGCTCCCTGAACTGCCTCCCAGGCGGCTGTTCCTGCAGAAAAGACAAACACCCTTCCTGCACCCAACACTGTGGGAAGGGACCTCTTTGCTGCCACGCTTCTTCCCCACACCCTCTGTGGGGCGAGGTGTTGGGCACTCCGGCACCTGGTGAGGAGGGCACCATGCCTCCCACCTGCAGGACTTAAATCCCTGCCTGCTGCTTCAGCTGGAGGGAAATGCCATGGGCTGGAGCTGCTGCCTCTGCACCCAGCTGAGATCAGCAGAGACAGCAGCAGTTGGCAGTGCCAGGAGCCATCACAGCTCCCAGAGGCTCAGCATTGCCCAGGCAGGGGCAGCTCGGGAGGCTGTGGCAGCAGTGGGGACTGGCACACATCAGCTGGGGGTCCACAGCAGGAGCTGGGTGATGGGTGCTGAGCTCGTGATAAGGGTGCTGCCATGGCCCTGTGGGGCACTCACAGTGCCATCAGTACATACCTCTTGATCATGAGAGTGTGAGTCAGAGTGTCCTGTCCCACTGAGCAGAGTTCCAAATTCTCCCGAAGTTTTGATGGAGCAGAAAAAAAATGCCCCCTATCTCCCCAACCCTGCAGCACCCAGTGTTAGCACACTGTGGGCTGTGAAGCAGGACCAGGAGAAATGTCTCTGTTGGGGTGCTTCTTCCAGGGGTCTGCAAAATCATTTCCCATCCTAATTACCTTGGGGGGGATTACTGTCTGATCAGGGTTTGATTATTTTGGGGAAAGTTGGAGCTTATCTGAGCTGGGGGGGAGGAGGTGGGGGCTGAGTCAAGCATTGGGGATCCCCATTTTGTGCAATGGTGTCAGCTATGTGGTCTGGGCGTGCGAGACAGGTCTTGCCTAAGAGTTAAACCCGTATGTGCTGGGAAGCTGTCTCTGCTGTCTCTGCAGCCAGGGTGATCTGGCAGCAAACAGTTCCCTCCCATCCTGGGGAGGAAAGCAAGCTGTTCATCCTTCCTGCAAAACAGCCCAGTTCCAGGAATGGGGCCCTGCTGAAGGTCAGTCCTGAAGACATCCCATCCCACCATCCTGCCGAGCACCATGCAGTCGGGCAGCTGCCAGGGGCACTCTGGGGTTCCCCACTGCTCCCTGGCATGCTTCAGCATCTTTTATCTCCTGCCTTAGCTGTTTTGCAATCCTTCCCACCCAAGGGCTGTGCCCCAGCTTCAAAAAGTCAGTGACAGGTGCCCAGGCTGCTCCACTCAGCTTCCCTGAGCACTTGCCCTGCACAGCCCGGCTCCTTGCAGAGAGGGGTGCTCAGAGGAGTCCATGCAGGGATCCCCCGAGGGTGGTGGGCTGGGAGAGGAGCTGTACCCTCCCTGCAGGCAGCTGCCTGTCATAATGTAGACACAGGAGGCAGTGGGAAAGTCAGCCAGGTTCACCCCAGATTGATAAAGAAGCCCTGAGGCACTGGACATCGGCATGGGGGTGGGAGAGTCGCAAAGGGCCAAGACTGGAGCAGCGAGAGGAGCAACAGGCAAGACACTTCCTCTGTAAACCCCTGCTCCCAGCTGGGGAGAGATAGCAGCAGTGCTATGGACACCAGAGGTGCTGGGGATGCCAGCCCACTGCTCGGAGGCACTGGAGGAGCACCTGGGTGGGTGCGATAGACTGGAAGGGGACTCTGAATGTGACCAGATAGACCCATGCTGAGTCACATCTGAGAGGCCCTGCAGCTTCCTCCCCTTGCTGGCGGGTCCTGGCGCGCACCCCATTGCTCCTCCCTCCTTCAAAAGGAAGGAAAGTGTGAGCTACAGCCCTCTGCAGAGTAAGAGCAGCCAAGAGGCCCAAGCTACCAGCCCTCTGAAAGCCTTCCCCTATCAGAGCTCTGCAGGGGACAGATCGACTCACCACAACAGTGTGCGGCCAGGGGTCCCCCCCTACACTGCCGGGATGGACAGTCGGCCCCACAACACCACCAAGGAGCCTGAGATCGAGTTGTTTGTGAAGGTGGGTGTCGGGGGGGGAAGGGGAGCAGTGACTCTTTGGCTCATCCTCACCAAAATCCAGCTGGGTGCAGGTGGTGGAAATTCATGGGTGTCTTCATGTTCTGTGAGGCTGGCAATGGGTACCAAATTCAGTGTCACTCACCACAAAAGCTGGCTAAGTGGTTGCCCAAATGGGGGAACCACGCCGTGGTGTGGGGACTGTGGGGTGTCGTGCCCAGCAGTTTGAAAGATGCCCTGGTCTCGTGATGGTTGTGCACCCCGGAGAAACAGCACTGCTGGCAGTGGCATGATGAAGGAGAGGGAACACACATGCCTCTCCAAACCCAGATAAGACAAGCCCCAGCCTGGGAACAGCACGCAGGAGGGCTGAGAGCAGCCACTCAGCTTCTGCTGAGAGAAGGGTTATGAAACGAGCATGGACGGCTTGGGGAACTGGTGCGGGAGTCCACGTGTGGGTGAGATGGGGCGGCATCACAGAGAGGTATTCGCTGGAAATGGTTTCTGGTTTTTTCTCTGTTAAGCAATTTTCTGAACACTTTCCTTGGAATATTTTAACACTCAAGTTCAAAATATCTGCAGCAGCCATGGGCAGTGCAAAAAGAGAGGAGAAAAAGCTGGTGGCTGGTAACTGTGTCTGCCCACTGCAGTGCCAGGGGGACCCCGGGACATGCTGTCAAGTGACATTGACTAGGGGGCAATGCCTCTCTGTGCCACCTCATCGAGGTTTTAAGGATGGTTTCTCTGTAGCCACTCAGGTCCATCAGCTTCATTCCTCTCCCCCTGCGTCAGTTTGGTGCCCAAAAGGACCAGGTCAGACGCACTGGCTTCCCTGGCACGGGCACCCAGCAGTTCTAGGCACTGAACAGTGCCTTCCTTGCATAGCAGTTGGACATACATGCTAGAATGGATTATCTGAGCCTTCCCAGGAGATATCTCCCTCATCCCCTTGCCAAAATTGTAGCCAGAGCACTTCTTGCTGGACATTGAGCTTGACTGAGCTGAATCCAGACAAGCATATTCTTGGTAAAAGTAATCTGAGTCTTGAATTCTCTGCTTAACACTTCTCCCTGGGATGGCTGGAAAAGAAAACGATACATGACGTGACTGCAATGGCAGCACCACATTCTAGGGGGTTTTCAGAGGGAAGTGAAACAGAAAACCAGCAGCATTGTTAGGACTTCCCCTGTGCCATAATTTAGCACGGAAAAACCCTCCTGGCTTGTCTGTTCACAGAAAAGTTGGTGCTGTGCCTCCCCTTCCCAGCACTCAGGACCCAGCTTTACCAAAGATGCAGTGGCTCTAGCTGCTGACAGGCACCTTCCTGTGCCATCAGGACCTCCCCAGGCTGGGAATGCCCCAGACACGGCTGTTGCTGTGACCAGTGACAGCTGTAAATCATGGAGGAAGCTGGTGCTCCCACAAGTGCCTACTGGCACAGCATGGCACGGCATGGCACCCTGCCTGACTTTGGCAAATGCTGGATTTACCATGGTGAGGATGGACAGTGTGCAGAGCAACTCCTGCTTTACCCTGAAGCTGAGGTGGGTGGTTCCCAAGGGGCTGGCAGTTTCTCACCCTGCCATGTCCCTGGCAAGAGCATCATCTTTCTGGATGGGAGGAGGCTCTGCTCTGCAGCTCCACCAGGCATTCAGCTGCTTCCCGGCTCTCAGGGTGGCTGTAGGAGCTGTGGCAGATCCCATGGGGGCTGAGTATTTAGCAGTGCCCCAAGCAGGCAAAGCTGTTCCCTCCTCCCACTGCATTTAAGGCTGTTTCACCACGGGGAAACCACAGGAACTGCCAAGTAGCTTTGGGGTTTCAATGCCCTGTGCAGCCCAGTGACGCCTCAGAAAGTTGGGGCTAAAAGCCTGCAACCCTCCTAGAGATTCTGTGCTAGTCCATGCTGAGATTATCCATCATCTGAGGGCAAAAGATTGAGGAATGTCAGTCTGTGCCCCCACCCCAGTTCCTGCTGCAGAGGTGTTTTGGGGAAGGAAGTGAAGAGCAATGACTCCCCCACTCTGTGCTGCTCTGCGTTTGCCAGGGAGGGAGGGCCTGTGGCTGCAAGTCTCCCCTGAGGGCTCCTGGCTCCCTGAGGCTACCCCTATGGCCAGTGGTTGCCAGCAACGCCCTTCCAGAGCCTGATGCTCCCCCAGCAGTGCCTGGGCACTGGTGGAGCTCCCCTCCACTTCCTCCGGATAAAGGTTTTGGCTCCGAGCATCCTGGTATGGGCCTGATTCTTTCTCCCTGCAGAGGCCATCCTGATTTTCTTTTCACTCCAGTCCAAAATTCCCCACCTCTCTATTTTTAAAAGATGAGGGGGAGGACCAACATGAACAGCTCAGGCACTGGAGCTACCAGACAAGCACAGAAAAACCTGAAGCAGGCAATCGGAGTTTATGCCCAGAGCAGCCCAAGCAAGGGGCACCCCTCCCCTCACTGACCCCCCACCCCACCACTGTCCCGATGCGGCTCCACCAGAGCTGTGTGCTGCCCTGGCTCAGTGCAGCAGCTCCTGGGGGGACAACGGGACTCATCAAGCCCTCTCATTCCCAGCCTTGTGCCAGGCCAGGAAAGTCAAAGGGAGTGCAGCTGGCAGGGAGAGCAGGGAGGAAAGCATTGGTCCTCATGCTAGGCAGCCACAAAAGCACCTGCTGAGCTGTTGATTATGGAGATGCTCCAAAGAATGGCAGTAGTTTGGGGTCATAAATGGCAGGGGTGCTGGGGAGGGGGAACAGAGATGCCCTGTGCTCTTGCCCCTGGGCAGCCCTCGAGACTGTTCTCTAGCTCTCCCGTCCAGCTCCTTCAAAGGAAGTCTGAGACTCAGTTTCACTCCTTTCCAAAGAAGCCCTATTTGCTGTTAATGACACAGGAGCTGTAGCCCCTCTGGGAGTATTTGCTGTTGATAGATACTGACCAGCCTCATGTGTAGATTCAGCTTCACTGTTGGGCACATCCCAGGGAATCAACATGTGTCTTGGTTCCCATTTCTTTCCTCAGATTTCATGACATAATTTCATGACAGCTGAGCATAGAAAATACTTGTTGAAAGTAATTTTCTTTCCTCTGGAAGGATGGAAAAGCAGATCACCTGCTCCAGCTCACTATCTGGAGTGTTGGGGGGTTGTTTTGATCCTTTTACTGTCCCCCTTAAAGTGAGTTTGACGTGAGTATTCTCTTCCTGGAGAAGCTGAGCACTCCAGACTCCACAGGTTTTTGGGCATCTGTGGTGACTTGTAGCACCTACCTCCAGCCCAGGAGAACGAAGCACAGGTCTCTGCCTCCTCAGCCATCCTGTCTTTGGGTCCCCAAAGAGGTGTGAGCTCTGGAGCCATGTCCAGCTGCCCACCCTGGAGGTTTTTGCTGCTGCTTGACTCTGCCAGATCCTCTTAAATCTCATCACCTTCTTGCTTAGCCTCTGGACTTCAGCTCACTATCAGATATCAAGGCTTAGCACAGAGCTGTCCCACCGAGGCTCATGTCCCACCACACATCCCTCCATGAGAGCAGCATCCCTCTGTGACAGGGCTGACATGAGCTGTGCTGCTCCTCCCTGCCAGGGCGGGGTGGCCACATGAGCCAGAGCACCACGGTTCACGTGCAGCTAAGGAACCTGTTATTTCTCTTAAAGAAGTTGCGTTTCCTGTCAGCCATTTTACCTCTTACCAAAGACAACTTCCCTCTCACAGCAGCATCTCAGCCAGTTTTTGCGAATGGGGGGACCTGCCACATTCCTCTTGCCAAACTCCTCGTGAGGTGTTTCAGTCGTTTTGGCAAAGGATATTTCCAGCTGTTACATAGCAAGGAAATGTGCTTCACTCTGCCTGTGGCTGTGCTCACGCAGAGGGGCTCAAAGGGGCTCCTTTAGCAGCTGACAGTCATCTGTATTTCCTCCCAATGCTGTGTGGGATGCCAGCACAAATTCTCTGCGACACAACCCTCCTGCACCCAGCCTGGGGCAGGCTGCTGTGTCGTCTTTGGCCTGGGGACATCGTGCCTGGGTTCGTTAAACACACATGAGACCGGAGGCAGACATGAACAGCACATGAAAACAAACTGCTCTTTTCCTGGCAAACATGAGCTCATTTCCCTTCTCCCACCGTCTACAGCCTGGCCTCCTGGCCAAGCGGACCCTCCCTTCCTCTCACCCTCCACCTTCTCCCCCTGCCTCTTTCTCCACTTCCTCCTGGGTTTATCTCACATTTCTGGGAAGGATCCGACCCCTGGCATCCTGAGTATGCTCTTATGTGCTTTTCAGTGGCCCTCAGGGCCATGTCTCAGGGCAGGTCCTACAGCTGAGCCCCCCCGGAGCTGGGAGGGGCTCCCTGCAGTGTGCTGTGCCCAGTGGCTCTCCAGCTCTGGGCATCCTGTCTGTGGAAGAGTTAAATCCTCATTTTTCTGCTTTCCTGACAGGCTGGTCTGGATGGAGAAAATATCGGAAACTGCCCCTTCTGCCAGCGCCTCTTCATGGTGCTCTGGCTCAAAGGGGTCAAGTTCAATGTCACCACGGTGGACATGACCAGGTGAGGTGGCACTGAAGCCCTGGGCCAGCAATGGGGTGAGACGTGTCCTTCTCAGCTCCCCTATCAGCACTTCTTCCCCCTGCCTGCTCTGTAGCCAGAGTGTCACTGCACAGGGACAGTCGCTGCCCACAAACTGCCCACCTTACGTCGGGTGCAAGTGTGTGCCAGCACAGATTTGGGCCACCCGCCCATGTGCATGGCCCAGGGACTCCCTGTCCTTCTGGATGTGAGGATGACTTGAGGGCACCACAGGGCAGATCCAGAGGCTGGGGAGCACTTGTCAGCTCCCCAAAGCCAGCAGAGCTGGGAATGCTTCTGGTCCTGTGCCCCACTCCTACCCCCCACCTCTGCCGTGGCCACTTTCCTCGGGGGCTGGTGGAGGCAGATGTGCTACAGGCTCTGAGCCAGATTGTTTTCTCTACTCCAGGAAACCTGAAGAGTTGAAAGATTTAGCACCGGGCACCAACCCTCCCTTCTTGCTGTTCAATAAGGAGCTGAAAACAGACTTCATCAAGATTGAGGAGTTCCTGGAGCAGACCCTGTGTCCACCCACGTAATTGCAAACTCACTCCTTCCCCATTTCGGGGCCTGTCGTGGTGTTGCCCAGGGCTTGACAGATTGGGAAACTGGGGTGGGGTGCCAGGAGGTGCCCCATGGCAGCCCAGGCAGGGAGATGCCCCCCTCACCCCCGCAGCCCCTGAGCCTGCTCTGCAGGGCAGGGCCTTCGATGCTGAGTCCACCGAGGAGGGCATGGGGACGACAGGAATGGAAAACAATGGGAGGAAATGCACCAGGTGTTGCACCCCCACTCTGGAGGCAGAGGGGGAACGTGGAGAGGTCCCTGCAGGGCCCCAAGCACTGGTGGGTTTGCCACTGGCTGTGGCAGCAGGTGTTGAGGTAGAGGGGGAATGCGAGACCTCTGCTTGTGTATATTCAGTGCACTTAGCTGAGTGAAAGCAAATGCCCTTGCTTGACTGCAGCAATGCAGGTGCTGTCCATAGGGCTGCTGGGGGGCTGGTCTTCCCTGAGCTCACTGAGGAGCCCCCCAAGCCAGCCTCCCCTGTGCCCTGTGTGGCTGCAGCCCCGCTGCAGGAGGGGAATCTCGAATGCATTTGTCACCCGCCTCCTTGAATGTGTCTGCCCTTGCAGCACACCCTGGGACATGTCAGCAAACAGAAGACAGTTCCTGAGGAAGTCATGGGAGCTTCTGGCTTCCTGAGACCCCTCTGTGCCAATGTGCATCCTCTGGGCTGGGCCAGAACTGCCTGCAGGCAGAGCTCTGCTCTGAGGCTCCACTGCCACCAGTGTCCCCAAACTGTGGAGTTTCTGCCCTGAGATTGTCTCCTGGCGAACATCCAGGATAGAAGACACAGCTCACATGGTGGCAGCTGCAGTAATTCACATCACCATGATTCTCCCAGAGCCAGCTGAACATCCCCTGCATCCTCCAGTATCAGCCCTGGGCTCTAGGGCCCAGGAACTGATGCTGCTGCATCCCTGTTCCATCCCTGCCTGCACTGACATCAGTGTCTTTTTCAAGGTATCCACACCTGAGCCCCAAGTACAAGGAGTCCTTCGATGTGGGCAGCGACATCTTTGCCAAGTTCTCGGCATACATCAAGAACCCACGCAAAGAAGCAAATATCAGTAAGGATTGTGGGTTGCTGGACTCTAGTCAACCACGCTGCAGCAGGAAAATGCTTTTGTCTGCAGGGAAATCCTGCCATCAGGTTAAGGTTCCTGCTGCCTGCCTCACCAAAGCCTCCTTGGGAAGTGGAGGGGCAGAGGGGAAGGATAAAGGCAGTTCTCTGCTCCCTCCACAGGTGTAACAGCAGAGCATGGGGTGATGCTGCTGTAGTCCTCTGGGAACAGAGACTGGCCAGGGTTAATGTTGTGTCCCGATGGTGTGGCCCTGAGGGCTTTTTCCCTCTCTGCAAAGCCTGTGGGAGGCTCAGCCAGCCCAGCACAGCCTTAAGCTTGCCTGGGAGCCCAGGGCACCCACTGACTACTCTCGGTTTCCCGCCCTCCCAGATTTTGAGAAGGCCCTGCTGCGGGAGTTTCACCGCCTGGATGTCTACCTGAACACTCCTCTCCCAGAGGAGATTGACCAGGACAGTGTGGAGGACATCACCATCTCCAAGAGGAAATTCCTGGATGGAGACCACCTGACTCTGGCTGATTGCAACCTCCTGCCCAAACTGCATATCATCAAGGTAAGGGCACCGGCCCCCAGGGCCAGGGTAGGGGGGCACCTGCTCCAAGAGGGGGTGGACAGGGAGTCCCCCTGCCAAAGCCAGAGAGCGAATCTCCCCCAGCTCTTGGAAGTTTCAGCCTCCTCCTCCTTCACTCTCCTCTAGATTGCAGCCAAAAAGTACCGTGACTTCGAGATCCCAGAGGACATGACGGGTGTCTGGCGCTACCTCAACAACGCCTATGCCTGTGATGAGTTCAATCACACCTGCCCTGCAGATGAGGAGATCGAGCACACCTATGCCAGTGTTGCCAGGAAGATGACCTAACCATAGGGTGGGGTGGGCTGGCAGCATTGCCCTGGCTGAGCCCTCCAACTCTGCAGTCCTGGCACAACCAAAACCAGCTGATGGAGAGGCTGGAGAGGGTTTACAGCATCGCTAGCTCCTGCCTTTCAAAACCAGCACCTTGCTTCACAGCCCATGCCACTGCCTCCTCCTTCCGTGCCGCTGGCTGCAGCCCCTGGGCACCATCAGTGCTGACCACATGTATACACTGCTCCTATCTGGATGTAGCTGCATCCCTGCTGCCCGAAAATGTGTCTCACAGCCTGTGACTAAGTGTCATGGGAAAAGCTGAGCACTAGCCTCCTGCAGTGGCGCTTTCGTGGAAGAGCTGAGACCCCCAAATGGCTAGGCCAGCCCAGCCTCCCCAGCCCCATCTGTCAGCCCTGTATGGTCCCAGCCATCCCATGCTTGTCCTGGGATCCCTGTACTTCCTCTGGGCTAGAGCTGTTTACATTGCCTGTTGCCAGCCTGCTCAGCACCTGGGGCTGGCATTTGGGCAGCCTTCTCCTCCAAGGCATCAGCTCCCTCTGAAGATATGGAAAGGCTCTGCCTTGGCAGCTCATTGCAGTGAAAAATTGTGCTCACTGTCGAGGGCTGTGACATGGGTCTGACTCCCCATAGGACATGGGGGCAGGTGGGTGCTGGGGGTGATGCCTGGTGCAACAGTGCCAGGACCAGCTATGGGAGGAAACAAAGGGTCAGGGGACCTGCAAAGGGCCTGAGGATGAAGGGCTGAGGATCAGGGTATCCCTCCCATGGTTGCCAGTGCCCAGGGCCATGTGCTGCTGGCTCCAAGTTCCCCCATGGCTCCTCCCAGCTCAGAAGCCTGTGTGCCTTGCAGGACCCTGCAGAGGGTGCAGCCATGCTCTAGCTCCACACCCCCCTGGCCCCCACTAACACTTCTGGCACCTGAGGCTGGGAGCAGCCACAGGGTAGGGCACACGTTTAGTTTCCAGACTGGAAAGCCCAGGAGAACAGGCAGCAGCTGTTTGGCAAAGCGTTGTGTCTGTGGAAAGGTGTGGGCAGGTCTGGTGCCTCTTGGCTCAGCACGCCTTCACGTCCTGTGTTGCTGACATGAGGCGTCAAAGCTGCTCTGCACAGCCATGACATGCTATGTTCCCTCTCTGACACCTCCAGCTCCCCCAGGACTCCCACCAGAGCTTGAGAATTCGGCCAGCTCTCCCTAACCAGCCCCAGGGCAAATCGATACTGTACAGTGGGCGTGGTGGGTTCTGTGGGAACTGAAGCGAGCAGAGCCCCCTCGGCCCTCACTGCCACTCTCCTCTTTGCACTAAAGGTGTGTCCTCGCAAGCCTGCCTCAGATAGTGCTGGGTTTGGGGACTGGGATTGTTATTAATGGGTTTTGGTTTGTTGGTTTTTTAAACTAAGAATAGCAATAAACTATATTTTAATATGTCTTTCTGGTGTGCTATCAGCCAGGTGCCAAGGCTGCTGGCATAGGGGGTGCTGTGGAGTGGAGGGGGCTTTCCTGCAGTGGAAACTCCTCTCAGATTTAGCAGAAGTGAAGCTGTGGCCCCAGTCTCTGCTGGCCTGGATCACTGGCTCATAGTCAGCCAAACGTGTCCTGGTGCCTGGGGCTGTTCCTCCTTGGAGGCAGGACTGCACTTCTCCTTACTGACCAGCACAAGGTCTGGCTTTTTGGAAGCTCTGCTGTTCACTGTGGCTGTGTTGTGTCGGAGGGAGTACTGTTGAAGGCCGGGCAGGTTAACCCTGGCTCCGGTGGGATTTGGAGGTTGATCAGAAGAGAACATAAGGCCAAGGTCTGGAAAACACACGATCCACACTTCATTTTGCATGATCTTCCTCCCTGAGGGCTACCAGGTGTCTTCTGCTCCTTTCACATCTCATGGCAGCACGAGGGCAGTGGCAAAACCTTTGGGCATCTAGGCATCCCACGTTGATTCTCAGTGCATGCTCCAGTCCCTGGAGACAGGACTCAGCCAGTGACAAGGCTTATCCTCTGCTGCCAAGAGTTACCCTGCTGGAGCAGTATTTGACCTTGCTGGCATTTGGAGGAGCCTCTCCCCTTCATCCCAGAAGCTGGCCGTGCAATTCCCCCTTCTAGAGGATGTGTCTGTGAGCTCCAGGTGGCTGATGTAACCCTAGGCTCCTTGGCTGGGGTCATCCAGGGGACACTCCTGGGGGCATCCAGGCCAGCAAGTCCCTGCAGACTGGAGAGATCAGGCTGGGCTTCACAGAAACAGGGAAGTGGTGCAATTCAGGGCAAGTGCTGGTGTCTGGGGAGTTTTGGCTGAGAGGTAAATACTCATCCTCTCTCTCTGGAAAAAAGGCAGACAGTGATGGAGGCCTGTCCACCACCATCCCAAAGCACCATCCATGCGACAGGGTCATGAAAGATGGCTTTTCTGAGAGAACAGCACTGAGGTGGTGCACACTCTTCCCAAAGCTGCAGGTACAGAGGCAGCCCCCAGTCACTTGCTGTGTCAGCTGGGACCTGGCCCAGCTCTCCTGTGTCGAGGTTTTTCCAGTTCCCATTTGAGATCCTGTTTTTTTCCCTGACTTCAGTTTCAAATTACCGTGCTATCAGCCAACTGGAATTGCTTCTAATTACTTCTCTTCCCCTGGAAGGCTTTAATTCAGGGAAATCCAGCTGGAATGGATCCCTCTGGTGACCACAGCCAGGCCTTTCTTGCTGTGACTGCAGCTCATGCCCTACCTCACCGAGCACCATGTTTCCTGAGGGCAGTGGGGAAGTTACTGACAGGCACAAGAAGATTTTAAGCTCTCGGGAGCTTAAAATCCTGAGATGGAGGAGAGGAGACAGCACGACTTGTTCTGTGCCTTTTCCTACCTGCACTGAGGCTGGGGCTCAGACAGGTTGAACAGTGCTTACTTCATAGGTGCCACATGGAAAGTCCCCCTGAAGTCTTAGCATGAGATCCATGTTTCTCAGTCTCTTGTGTCCTCTCATCTTGAGGGGTGGGACATCACACTGGGACTTTCTTGAGGAAGATGGTACAGGATGCTGAGCAGCCTGAGCATCTATTTTTTAATCACGAGGCTGACTGTGACCCTGGTGACTACAAAACAGAGGCTCTCATTTCTCATGGAGTGGTTGAAGGTGCATTATCCAGAGATCATTGATTACCTCTGTTTGCCAGTTCCCATCTGTCAGGCATGGATATGACTGGGAAACAGCTGAGATGAGGCTATTATTCATTTCAAGTGGGCACACCGCTCAGCTAGGACTTTTCTCCTAACAAAAATCTGTATCTAGCCTGTTTTTCATCCTCTGGAAAATAGAGGATGGAAAAAAATCAGAATCCTGCCAGGTTTCATGTCACAGAATGAAAAATCCTAGAGACAGGCTCATCACAGTTGCTGTGGTGCCATGAGGAGGAAGCACAGAACCCCCCCGAACTCAGAGTGCATTGTGAGCCAACATGCACACAACTCAGAGGGCAGCTTGCTGGTCCTGTCTGTCACCAGGAGCATGAATGATCCTAGGGGGCAGAGAGCTACTGGAGCAGTGCCAGGAAGTGGGACAGCGTCGAGCTGAGCTGCCGTTCCCGTAGGCTACAGGACCAGAAATCCCCTGACGTGCACCTGAAGGATGGGAAGCACAAGAACTGGCCGTATGTCACAGACCCTGGGAAGAGCAGTGGTGAGCAGTAAGGCAGCTCCATCCAACACAGGGAAGGTTGTTCTGCAGAGTAAGGGGACCTGGTGACCGAGCTAGGTGGTGTGTGACTCCGTCAGGGTGCCAATGGCACCTCCTGAGTGCAGACACTTGCCACGCATCCCCAGGTGAGGGCACTGCCAGACCAACACATGAAGTAGGGCCAGTTTTGCTCTACAGTGCCCTGGGGTGACCTGGGCATCCCAATCGCCCTGCTTGGGTCCTGATTCACTGAATTGCAGGAAAGCTCCTGCTTGGAGAGAAGCCACACAGGTCCGAGCCAGCAAGTCCACCTCTCTGCAGCCCTCTTTGTGCACATCGTCCAAACACACCACGCTCAGGCTCTGGCTTCTGGAGCTCTCACAGTCCCCACACACATCCTGGTGGGCTTCCCGACCAAGCCAAGCAGCTAAGACCACTGAGAGAGAGATGCAGCAGGAGCCAGTGGCCTGGACCTTGCAGCTCAGACATGTCAAATCACAAAGCTTTTTTGGGCTGAAGGATGGGGTCCAGCAGGACAGCTCCAATGCTGCTGCTCTGTGCTGCTTCAGGGACCCACCTGGAGCTACAGAGCCCTCACAAAGCCAACTTGCACAGGGAGGCTGAGTGACAGGGCCTCAGTGAGGTCCCAGGTCTTTGCCACATACACAGATGTGCTGGACAGCGCTGCGAGGTGGCTGCGAGGATTTGGGGTGGCTCTGGGCTGTCCCAGAGAGGTGGCAGGGAAGCTGCAGTGACAGGCAGGAGAGAGAGACTGGACAGAGCAGGGTGGGTACAGGGGCAGAGCAGACTGCTCTTTGCAACTCTGCCTCCCATGGCTTTCGAAGGCAAATGGGGATGGTCCTGGGTACTGGCAGACTGCAAAATATTAGAGCTTGATTTTCCCCCATCATTTCAGGGGCCACCGCATCTCTCATGGTTGTCAGGCACAATGGTTCCCACTCGGTGACTGTGAAAGCTCCATTAGCCCCCAAAGAGCAATTTTCCACTGTGCACCACTTTCATAGGCTGGCAGCTCTGCTCTGAGAAGTAGTAACGAGAAATACACTCCTGCACAGTCCTAAACCTGCTGTTTCTAATAAAGAGCTGTTTGCCGCTGCATCCCTCTTGCTTTGATCTGGCACCACGGAAAGAATCTGAAAACACCACGGAAAGAAGGCAGGAACAGCCGATTGACTGTGGTGAGTCAGAGCTTTCACCAGCCCCTGCACCAGCACCTGCAGGCACAGCGCTGTGCCATGGGCCTGAGGCCAGCACCAGAGCTGGCATCTGACCTCCGAGATGATGGTGCTCTAGGGTGGGCTGGGTGCCTAGGGCCCAGTCGCTGGCTCAGCCCTTTCCAGGCTGTGGAGGGAGCACGGAACGCTAAGAGAGGACCCGGCTGTATGCACGTGGCTGAGGCTGCGGTGGTGGAGGAGGGACTGGTCCAGCGGCCTGCGCAGGTCCCTCCTCCAGTCCACCACAGTCCAGTCCTGTTCAGCACGTAACACCTGGCCAGGTAGACCAAAGTGAGATCTAATTCAGACACTCCACCCAGGCCCTGCGCTGCACACAGTGGTGACAAATCTACCTTGGGACGTGCTGGGACCTCACCCCGCAGCGAATGTTGCACTTTCTCTCTGTGGCTCTGCAGAAACCTGCATGCTGCTCGCACCTCCAAGGCAAAGCAGAAACCCCCTCTCGCATCCACTCGGAAACTTCAGCTGCTAAATGCCATCTTGAAATGTCACAAGCCTTCTGTATTTTTCCACTCCCCGTGAACAACTCTTTCATATGAGTGGGAACATTCCAGCTGTTCAACCACCCCTGGGCTAGGGCAAGCCCCCGCTGCCAGTGAGTGACTGCCTGAATCACCCACAGGGATCCCAGCACCCTTGTCCTGCCACAGACTCGCGAAAGAGCTGGTTCTCTTCTGACCTGCAGAGACCTGGCCAGCTGTGATCAGAGCACCGTCCGTGCCCCGGTGCAAGCCCAGCACCCACAACACAGCAGCTGTGGGAGCCAGACCGGGAGCACTTGCACTGGTCCCATGTCCTGGCAAACCACCCAGGACTGCGCTGGAGCAGCACGATGGACACTCAGCTGGGCCTGGACAGGCTCCTGCCTGGGATGTGGCTCCTGTCCGGGATGTGGCTCCTGTCCAGAGTCTGTGGCACAAAGAGTGGAGCAGCTCTGATGCTCCTGCTGAGAGGTGCCTTGCAGGTGCCTGGGACCACGCAGTGACCTTCCAGAGTGGCGTGGGGTTGGAGGCCCTGTGGGCTGTGGGGATGAGGTAATTGATCAAACAGGGCTCCAGGCATATAGGGCTTGACCATGACCTTGAGACAGATCAGAGACTGTGAGGGACAAAGGAGATGGTGACTGGGCACCAACTTTGTAGGCAGCAAAAAGTGTACAGGTAATACATGTGTTCCTCAAGCAACTCTTGGGACTGTCTCTTTCCTTTCCTTTTTTTTTGTTAATTCAGCTCAATTTCTTCAATACGCCACACATGTCCTCACATCATCTGTGCGGGATTGACCTGGGCTGGATGCCAGGCACACCCCAAAGCTGCTCCATCACTCTCCCTACAAGGTCCCAAGTCCTGTTAGCAAACCTGTTTCAGCTTGGGCTCCTCTCTCCACGGGGCCACAGGTCCTACCTGCCAGGAGCTTGCTCCAGCCATGAGCTCCCCATGGAGTCATGGCCTCCTTTGCGCATGTGGTGTGGGATCCTCCGCGGGCTGCAGGTGGATCTTTGCTCTCCTCATGGACCCTTGTGGGCTACAGGGGTCAGCCTGCAGTACGAGGCAGGGATGGAATGTGGCTGGGGTGTCAGGGGTGACTCATGGGGTTGGAACATGGCCCTGCGCAGCCCCAAAGGCTGCCCAGGACTGGCAGCACTGTACCTCCATCCCCTCCACCAGCTGCCTGGATGCTAGACACCAGTTTCTCACCTGTTTCTCATCAGATGTTTCTCACCTGTTCCCAGATCCAGAGTAATTCTTGTGAGTTCAGGAGCCTGGATTCGTCACCACATTTTGACTCCACTGATCCCAGCCTGCAGCACAGCACAAGGAAGTCTCCCCTTGCCTCTGTGGCTTCAGGCATAGCCTCAAAACACATCCCGAGGGACAACTGCAGGGCCCGTAAATCACCCCAGGGCTGGCAGCAGGAATAATAAATGTATCCCATGGTGCTAAAAACCAGTCTTTTCCCACAGGATGGCAAGACAAAGATAGTGGGTGCAATTTTCTGCCAGGAAAACCTTAAGTTTACCCCATGCCTTTCCTGACTGCTGCACAGGGAAGGGCCATGCTGGGTCTGTAACACAGAAACAATGAATAGAGAAGCCAGTTTTCGATAATAAATTAGTGATATTTAAAAACAGCTCCAGCACACAATCAGCATTTCCACGGAAGCAAAAAACCCCAACATTCTTTCATTAAAGAGCTTTATAAATATATATGTATATATGAGTGTTACATACATTTGCATTAGTATAGGTACTGTAGCATACATGTGCACATACAGACAGATAAATAGATAAGAGTTTTGGGGGTTCAGCTTTGGTCCATGCTCCTTATGCTTTGTCTCAAGAGCACCAAACCCCCAGAGGAAAGCTCTGGATCCCGCCCATCCTTGGCGGCCGTGCCCGGAATATGCCTCTGCCTGCCCGTGGGAGCCTGTCCTGGTCCCATCCCCAGCCCGGCACCAGCAGGTTGGGACAGGCAGGCGTCATGGCCGGGGAGCTCCAGGAGGCGCCTTGGGCTCTGCTGGGAGCTGGAGGCTGCCGGGGTGCCCCCACTTCTCACTGCCACGGGAGCACGCGGCTCGTAGCCGGAGAAGGCAGCTGCCCGCAGGACGCTGAGGGGCGAGGGGGGCAGCTGGCAGGGGCTGGAGACACCCAGTTCTGCCTGCTCCGAGTAGCCTGGCTGCACGGCGCTGTCACCTGGCTCTGGCTCAGTCCCGCCGCCAAGCAGGGCTTGGGGGGGACCGAGGAGCTGCCCTCCCTCCTCCTCCGCACTGGCCGGGAGCTTCACGGAGCTGAGCCGGACCCAGTGCCCAGCCATGCCGAGACTCTCCTGCAGGTACTCCTGTCTGCAGCTCCTGCTCGGCACGGGCAGAGGAAGGTGGCTGCCTGCTCCCAGGGCTGGGCACTGGCCTTTAGAATAAAGCTGGAGGTGCAGGGGGAGCCATATCTGAGGTGTCTGGCTGTCCCTGTCACCTGTGTAGCTGTTTCCAGTCAGTCCCACCGGCACCAGCTGCTCTGGCACATGATCCCTATCACTTGTCTCCCCATCCTTCTCCAGCCGTGATGGGACCTGAGAACCCAAGGCGTGCCTCAGCTGGCTGTGGATACAAGATGGGTCCCTTCCCTCAGGGCAGTCTGGACCAAACCCATTGGCACAGTAGCCACTCACATCTTGGGCAAGGCCTTGGAGGAGCTGTGGGACCGTGGTTGATGCCGGCCCAGCTGTGGATGGCCTGCGGGAGGGGAGCACAATCTGCAGGAGCAGGGCCAGTGGGTCCTCCTCAAGCTCGAGGGGAGGCACCTGTATGGCCACACTCAGCTCACTGTTCTGGAGAGCCTGCGAGGACACAAGCAGCAACACGGTCAGCCTCAGCTGGCCAAAGCCCCGTCAGCTTAGGGGTGACAAACTATGCTGAACACCGAGTGTGGCACTGCCTGAGACCCCATCCTCCACTGTGACCCACGGCCGGCCGATGCCCTCCACCAGTACCTTCTCCATGGGGGACAGTGGTTCAGACAGCAGGGAAGGCACCTGAGTGCTGAGATGGGCTTGGTGGTGTGAGAGTTGGAGGAAAGGAGATGCTGAGCCCCTGCAAATGCAGGGAACCCTGGCTCGGCTATGGCTACACACAAGGCAGAGGCTGGAGGAGAATCTTCACTCACCAGTGCTTTTGGGAGGCGCGTCTCCGGAGGGCTGGGGAAGACATGCAGCTGGATGAAGCAGAGCCCAGCCACACTCAGTAGCAGCATCAGGAAGAAGGCAGACAGCACGGCAAGGACCCATGGAAAGCCTGCCGGGAGGTCACAGCAGGCTGAGGGGTCACTCAAGCACATCCTTCCCAGCCCACCCTCCGTCAGTGTTTCCCATCCATGCCAGGCTGGGATGTTTCAGGAGGCAAGCCCAAGGCAGATGACGAGAAAGCATCACCCTGAGAGGTCCCCTCTGGGCAGCACTGGGCCACAACACTGACCACAGTGGCTGGGGGTGAGGGACCCACACCTCCACACAAGTCTGTGCTGTGAGCAGGACCTGAGATGCAACCGTGCCACCTAAACAGGTGAGTGTCCTCCCACCTGCAGGGCCTGCCGGAGTCACCAGGCACTGCTCAACCTCCCGGCTCCGCTCCCTGGCCATGTCTGCAGCCACCGTCCGGACACAGTACTTTGTGCTGGGCTTCAGGTGCCCAAAGGTGCAAGGCACATCCTCACTGCTCCGTTTGCAGGGCACCTGAAAGCAGATGGGACAGGTGGCCACAGCAGCTGGAGGTGGGGTTTGTGCATGGCTCCACTGCTCCGTGCAGCCTCAACATCCCACTTGCCCCATGGTCCCTCCTCCTGGGCACCTCCAACACTCGGTTCTTTGCCCCAGGAGATGCTCAGGTCCCAGAGCATCTCCTGAAACACCTGTGGCATCACCTTTCATCTGAACAGAACTAGTCCAGTTCTTCTTAACCAGGAGAGGGAAGGGGTCTCCTGCCTCGCTGAGGTGGGAGCCCCAGACTGGGAGTGCAGAGCAGCTCACACCTGCACGCACAGCCAGGTGTGGGCAGGGCTGCAGCACAGGCACAGGCACCCCCACACCACTGCAACCTGAGATGGTGGCTTTGCTGCACCAAGAAATCTTGTGCCAGCCCTGCCCCTCTGGGCCCTGCCCAGCTACCACACACCTGCTGGACAAGCAGGTTCCCCTCGTACAGGTGCAGCCAGTACCACAGCTTCAGCAGCACTCGGTCGACTGGCTTGTAGGAACCAGTTCTTCTCTGGTAGGGAGTGAGGGGTGTGATGATGTTTACGCTGAGAATTTGATCCTGGAGCAGCCAGGACAACTTGGGGGGGCCAACAATTGCTGTAGGGAGGGGAGAAAAAATAGAAAATTAAGGCCTTCAAAGGAAGGCAGGCATCTTGCTTCTCTAGAAATGATATTTTTCTGTCTGACATTCCCCTCCCAGAGCACAGAAGCTCCTTGGGTCTTGCCTGATGGCACTTTGTGCTCTGAAACCAGCTCTAGGAATGCAGCCACCACGTCTTCATGACACCTAGCACTGCTTCTTCCTCATCTTCACACTGACAGAACTGTGGCACCACTGGCTCCTGCTGCTGAGACCTTCACCCCTGAGCCATCCACCAGGGCCCAGAGACCCACTGCCAAGGCCAGCAATCACTTTCTGAGTGCCCCCATTTCCATGCCAGTTGGATGCAGAGGGAATGAACAAGGGAACACAAACCGCCAGCGTAGCACCCACTTAGCTGCTCACACATTCAGTTTATTGCAACAACCCCCGTGATGGGGGTCAGGGGAGGGTCCTGAAAATTTTCTACCTCTGAGAAACCACCAGGCTTTTTGGACAGAACAGCCACTCTGTGACTGAGAAGAGGCACATTCCCACATCTGGCAAACACAATAGTCAGGGTGAGTGGATCACCAGAGGCTCTGCCCCTGCCTGCACCAGCTTCATCTTGCTTGGGCAAAATCTCCCAGACCATGACAGGGGAGGAAGGTGAGGCTTTCAAAAGCCAGGCTCAGAGGTGTATCCTCTTTCCTGCCCCATCTCGCTGCATTCCCCAGAGACCCAAATTCTCACGGTGCCTTGCTGGCCTGGGGCCTCCTATCCATGGTCCTCCCCTCACTGTGGGAGGAGGTCCAAAAGCTCCAAAAGCTCTGTCCTTTTGCTCTTCACCCAACCCTCCTCCAGCCGCTCTGCCCCATCCCTTTCATCTGGTTAGGGCTCCTGGCTCTTTTCCCTCCAGTATCCTCATATGGTTTCCCACTGTAGCCCATCAGATCTCTCCAAGGACCCCTCTCCCCAGTGGCCCCCCCCAGGAAGAGCCCAGCTGGAGGAGCTCCTGGTCCTTACTGTCTCTGTACAGCTGCAGCTCGCTGGAACCGGCCCACTCGGACTGCTCACCTCCAGCCACCGCTCTCACCCGTGCCCAGTAGATATCGTGAATTCTGTCAAAATACAGCTCACACACCCAGGAACTTCTGCTGTTCCCGCCACAGGCACCTGCCTTGGTCCAGTTCGAGGTTCTGCCCAGAGAGAAAGCACAGGGATTGCTTCTTTTCAGCACCTTCCCAGCCCAAAGGGAGGACTGCCCAGCCACCACCATCTTGCTCAGGTGGAAAGCATAGGAAAGCCCAGCATCAGCCAACAGCGTCCCGGGATGCATGAGGAGGGGTGTCACCAGCAAGCTGACTCCCTCCTGGGGACAGATGGTGCCTGGCACTGTGCCCTGACCTGTGCTCTCCACCATGAGAAACCACACAGCCGTGGCAGGGAGAACCCACCAAAGGGTTGAGGCTGTTGAGGCTCTGTGTTGCAAGGGAAACTGAGCCAGCAGTGACAGCTGAGCCTCAGAGAAAGGTGACTTTGGGTGGGGGGTCTTATCAACACAGAGAAAAGAGGATAGAGCCTTCCTCTCAGTGGTGCCTGGCAAAAGGACAAGGGGCAGCAGGCACAGGTTGAAATACTGGAAATCCCATTTAGCATAATGGAAAAAACCCAAATCCCAAACCCCAGGCCAAAAGCAACCTCTTAATTTGTTACTGGGAGAGTGACCAGGAAAGGGATCAAGCTGTCCGGGGAGGTTGTACTGAAGTTGTTCAAAACTCACCAGGACACAGTCCTGAGCTGACCTTGCATGTGCAGGGGTGGGACAAGCCAATCCCCGCCAACTCCACTGCTCTGTGGCATTTACTGCCAGACAACAGTCCTCTGCCAGGGTGTAAGAGGACCAGACCCCTTCACCCCCTTCCTCCCCACCTACCGGTTCCTCCACTCCACCTCATAGGTGGCATAGCTGGGTGAGCTGGGGTCTGGCTCCCAGCGCAGCCAGACGTGGAAGTTCTGTGCCTCCAGCCTCACGTGCCGTGGCCGCAGTAGCATCCCTGGGGAGGGAGCAGAGGGGCATGAGGTGGCATCCTGCAGGGTCCCCTTGTGGCCTGCTGCACAGGTTCCCCAGCTGCAGCTGGGCATGGGCAAACACTGACTTCAAAGCAGGTGCTCAGCACCTGCATCCCCCCAACGCCTCGCACACCAGAGCACCCTCTCCATGCTTCTGCCAAAGCAGAAACGCAGCTGACAAAACAGGAGAGACAACACCTTGACACAGCCGCTGCTGACCCCTGGAGTTTTCTTTCTCATCACACCTTGACTACCACTTGGGCCCCTCCTCTTCCCAAGTACCTTCAGTAGGTCTGAGAGGTGACCCTGTGCCTCCCCCTGCCCTGCAGCCAGGGCCCCCCACCCCCGACTGTGGTGACATCTTCAGCACTGGCTTACCCCGGAGCAGGGAGCAGCTGGCCAGGGACAGCAGCAGGTGCAGGGCAGAGCTCATCCTACCACAGCCCATCCATCTGCCCCCACACTACGCTGCCACACCGGGGGCCACGGCAAGGGATGGGTGTGCTGGAGCTGTTCCACTACCCACAGACATGATGGGCTGCTGGGACCTAGGATTAAAAAAAAGGATATTATTCCCAGAAGCTTCAGCTAGTGACACTGCCCCATGGAGTCCACATGCCTATTGCGGCACACAGGTGTCCACTGTGGAGGGGCAGGGGACCTTCTGCTGCACCCTGGGGGTGCAGCAGGGCAGGTACCCTCAGGGCTGTGGTGGTACGTGGGCCTGCAGGGACAGCGGGCAGCTGCCACACTCTTACGGCACTGTGCACGTGCTGCAGCGACCTTCTGTTGCACCCACCCCTGGCACCCTGTAGCGAGAAGCCACGCTGCCTTCGTCATGGGGATGTGGGTCTGAGAAAGCTCCTCACCTGATGCTCACACCACTGGGGAGGTGACTCAGCCCAGCCCTGGGCATGACTCACACCGGCATAACCCGTGACACCACTGCCAGGACACCTCCAGCCATCCCACAGCCTCCCTGGTGTGGGGAGGGCACTGTGTGTGACGGCACCCACAAGGCAAAATGGGGCACAGCAAGGGACCCTCTTGGGCTGTAAGCAGAGACTTCAGTCTGGGAACCACAGCAGAGGCTGGTCCTGCTGGGCACCTGCATCTGTCACCTGGCCAGTCCCTCCTTACCTTGGCCTTGCCCCACCATTCAGCCACCAGGAATCTTTCCCTGCTCTTGCCGGTCATGGAGATAACCTTCGTCTCTCGGAGCAGACATGCAAGGGCTTTGAGGCCACCCACACCAACCTTCTGGTTGTGGGGACACATTCCCCTGTGAAGGTGGGGAGCCCAGGGCCACCTCCAGAGGCAGAGGGGCGGGAGCACCCCTGGCCCGATGGACACCTGTGGGGCTGGCTCGCCGCTGCCACTGCCTCTCGCTCTTCCCATTTCACGCTGACACTGCACTAATGTTACAAGCGCAACCACCTCGGCATGTGGGTACAAAACACTCCCCCCATGTTTCCTTTGTCCCTTGCAGCATTAAGAGCTTGAAACAAGAAAGAACAGTCAACAAGCAGGGACGTGCAGCTGTAAACTGTGGGCGAGGGCTGAGGTGAGACCTCTGAAACACCGGAGCTGAAGCGCAGGCAGTTGGTCTAGGGATTCCCCCCACCCTGAGGCCAGCAAGAGCCCTCCTGGCCTTGCAACAGAGCCTTTTGAAGGTGGCAGCATTTCTGCCTGGAGGGAGAAAGAGCGTCCAGGACTGTCCCTGGGGCTTGTGGAGGCACAGAGCTGCAGAACTGATGGAGACCCTAGCACCGGCTGCCTGTGCAGGCAGGGACAGGGCTGCTCCCACTGCAGAAGGCAGCACAAGGGGACCAATGCTTGCCTGAAGCAGCGAGGGTGGCTGCAGGCCGGTCCCTGCCAGCCCCCCTCTGACCCCCAGCACCTTCGTTCCCCTCCTGCCATGGCCAGAACCCAGCACGGCCAGATCCAACCCTCCTCGTGCTGTGGCAATAACTGAGACTGTGGGGATTTGTCTGCACCCCCATCACACCACCCTGAAGCACCAGCACTCCCCCCTACCTTGATCCAGCATTTTCTCTGTGCCCCTCTGCCGTATCAGGAACCCACCTCGCCCACCACGCTCTGTTAAACTCAACACCCTCAGCTCAGCAACTCCACGTTTGGCTCCGAGTGTTCACAGGAAGCGTTACCACGGTCTGCTCAGCTGCCCGGCTTCCTCCAGATGGGGGACAGATCCGTGTCATCTGTGCCACCACGATGGGAGACGTGATTTGACTTGGGTGGTTTGTACCTCCTTTGCTGAGCCCGGGGTTTGTTTTTTTCCTTCCTTGCTTCCTCGTTAGCAACGTCCCAGCTGGGCGCAGGCGCTCAGCAGTGCCCTCTGCACACCAGAGCTGAGGCACAGCCTGTCCCAGCACGCCACTGCAGCATCCTGCGCTGCCCCTGCAGGGACCATCACTGGCGTGGGGACAGAGAGGAGCACAGCCAGGGGTGACACATGGCAGGGCAGACACAGGCCAGGACATGCCAGAAAGACCAATACCAGGTTTTATTCTTGCCAAGACCAGTGCTGCAGGCTGGGCACACAGGGCCGGGGCCCCTCATTTTTCCCTGGAGACCACAAGGGACCTGCATGTGGCTCTGCATCACCTCAAGAGCTCCAAGCCTCTGGCAGCCCATTGGAACAAAACACAGCTGGACTTGTGCTTCCCAGGAGCCGTGCAACCATTACAAGACTAAGAGCCACTGACGGCAACATGTGAGGCACACAAGCACTTCAGCTCTGCCAGGAGCCCAGCAGTCACGGTCAGCCTGGGCATTCCAAAACAAGAGCCCTGGAGTGGCCAAGTGCCACCCCTGGGGCCTCTCCACTCTTGTCCCTGCACCACTCCAATGGCCAGCAGCTGGGCAGCCCTGACACATCCCTGGTAGAGATGGGCTGGGGCCTGACAGGAGCTGGCAAAGTGACAGCCATGAGGAAAAGGACTCACAGCCACAATAGATTGGACAGGCTCTTTAATACCTCACTCAATGAGAACACCTCGTGCTTGCTGTCTGCTCAGATGAGCCACTCACATTGCTGTCCACGTCTGCTCCTGGGGCAGAGGCCAGGCAGCTCAGCAGGACAGGTGGCACGGGATGCCAGTCAGGCAGGATGATCCCCCCCAAGAGAGAAGGGGAAGACACAGGCAGGAGATGCTTTAGCCAGTGCTGCAAATGCTCTCAGCTGTGCCTGACAGCTGCACACACGGCAGAGCTCAGCACCCACCACCCCCCAAAGTGCTGCTGGCCAGGCAGGCCTACAGCTCCTCCAGCCTCCTCAACCCCTCTCCCTTTTGGTCAGGGTGGGGGGGAAGCCTGCAGGAGCTTGGGGAGACTGTGGAGGCTGGCAAGTCTGGATGCAGCAGGCACAGTCCAGCCCTGTGGGTAGGGTCAGGCCAAGAAGGACCCCCATGGGCCCAGGCAGCCCCGAGGGGTCCTGTGCAGCTGCCCCCAGCAGTCTGGAAGCACATCCTCTGCCCAGCTGGCACTCAGCGTTTTGAAAGCAGAAGGGTTACAGAGCTGGCCAACTCCACAGCCTGGTGCAGTGGGTGCCCACTGCAGGCAGGACACCCTCAGACTGCAGCACTGGGGCTCCTGAGGGGTTCAGGAAAGGCAGGTCTCTCCCTGACAGAGGGTGCCACAGGGACAAGGACTCCAGTGGCAACAGCCCAGCTGTTCCTGGGCTGGAGGCACCACCAGCCACTCCCAGCAGGGCACAGGGGGATGCAGAGGGAGCAGGCAGTGCCATGATGGGATCAAGCATCAGCACTGGCCATCGCCTCAGTCCCTGCCTCCCAAGGCTAAACCTTCCCCGGTAAAACCCATCCTCCAAAGGCCTTCTCCAGGTACCGGGCCACTGCCAGCGTCAAGTGGTCGTTGTAGGCGGCTGCCACCAGCTGGATGCCCAGCGGCAGCCCCTCGCTGCCCAGCCCCAGTGGGCACTGCGTCACCGGCAGGCCCAGGACATTGAAGATGGCTGCAAGAGAGAAGGACAGATGGATCAGAGTGAGCACAGCAACTGGGAAAAATCACTGCTGGCTCTCCCACCCCGGGCAGGCAGCTGGTGCCACACAGCACCAAGATCCTGGGAGATGGTGCTTCATGCAGCACTGCAGAGACATGGTGACAAGGGACATCACTGGCCAGAGATTCCCAGTGCCCACACTGCGTGTACAAATGGTACCCATGAGGGATGGCACACACCATGGCATGCCCAATTTGGGACATTCCTGCCCCAGGCACCAGCCCTCCATCACTCCAAAGCCAGGCAGCACTGACTCAGGCACTGAGGTGTTCACACCGCATGGGAACCACACAGGGAGCCCCAGGCTGTACCCCAAACACCTCTGGGGCATGGAGGCTCCCAATATCACACACAGAAGTAAGACCGGCCCTGCTGTGGACAGGCACCTTCAGTAAAAGATGCCACACAGCATGAAGCATGACAACCCTCACCCCACTCTCAGGAGCAGCAAGACCCCGCTCCTTGCTGCACAGCCCACTGTCAGCAATGCGAACACTCTGGGTACAACACCGCAGCTGCCAGCCCACACCGCGGCCATGGGCGAGACCATCCCGGCAGCCCTACCTGCAACCCCACAGGAGCCAGGGCTGCTCACCTGTGTAGGCAAAATTGAAAGGCATGCAGATGGGAGAGTGGTGCTTGGGGGCGATGGTGGGGTGCGAGGGGTAGAGGAGCACCCCGTCTGGCCCCAGCAGCGCCTCCATCTCCTCCTGTAGGCTCTTCCCCATGCTCACCAGCTTGGCCTTCCCACTGAGATTGAGGTTCACCAGCTTCTCTGTCAGTCCCAGGGCTGCAGTGAAAGGTAGAAATGGGGACAAGAGTGAGAGGACTGTGGCCTGTGTGGGGCAGAAACACATTGCCCAGCCACATGCAGCATGCCCTGCTTCTGGTGGGGCCCCCCATGTACCCCTCTCTGCCAGTAGCCACAGCAGATTGCCCCTAGCACAGCTGTGTGGGCAGCATCCCCCCCCAGCTCTGCCAAGGAAAAGGCATTCAGCCTGCCCCTTCCTTCCAGCTCTTCCAGGCAGTGGGGTTGAGCAGAGCTGGCAGAATGACCCCAGCACTCATTAGACAGCAGCACGACTGCGCTAATTAGAGTTCTCTAGTACCTGCTGCTATGAAACAAGATCAGTGCACACCCTGACTTCCCTCTGAGCCTGTAGCAGTTCTGGCAAGGGCCACAGCAGGAGGGAACCCTGCCCTCAGCTCCATCATCCTCACTTCTTCTCCCACAATACCCACTCTCATTTATCAAAGATCCACCCAGCTCTCTTGAGCTTGCATGTGACTCAAAGAAATGGAGTGTCATTACAAAACTAAGCTGAAGCTGCTCAGGGCAAACCCTGCCTTGCTTCACTGGGCACTGGAAGGGTAATACCTGCATTTAACAACTTGCCCACCCCACCACTGCCTCTGCACCTCCCAGGGCCCCTCCCAGCATTACCAATAGCTGGGAGAGTGTGAGAAGACATCCCCACGATCCACTTCATCAGCTCCCACAGCGGCCACACTGGCTTCCCGTGGTCCCCCAGCAGGTCTGTGAATCTTTGTGCCTCCTGTAACATACCCGCTCCCCCCGTCAGCACAGCCAACATGCAGCAGGGGAAGCACAGGCTGGCAAGGGATAGTGAAATTCTGGCTGTCCCATTATCCCAATGTGAGGCATTCCTGCTTTCACACAGAAGATGCCCATCAGGAGTGCTCCACAGCTCTGACACTGATCCAGGGCAGCAGCAGGAGTATCTTTCCCTGCCAGAGACAGCAAGGAGAAGGGAGATCCCCCCAAAGCAGCACCCAACTGACACAATGCAAGGGATAATGTCCCAGAGGCATTTCCTCTTGTGATATGACCATGGGACCAGGAAGAAGGAGGCAGAGGAGCCAGACAAGCCCTCCTTAGTGTGGTGGGGCTGGGCTGTTTCATCACTGCCTCTGTGCCAGGAATGCACAACTTATGACATTCCCAGAAGTTTATTTTATCACAAAACACTTTCCTGCATGCACAGAGCACAGCAGCTGCAATTCCAGGGAAAAATAACACGGGCAGGCCTCCTGCTGGAAAGCTGCTAGTCCCCTGCCTGTCCCAGCATCCCAAAGGGTGTTAATCCCAGCCTACAAATCAGAAGACCCAGCATGGGGCAAAGAGCAAGGCAGGATGCCCCCTTCTTGGCTGACTTACCAACCTGCAAGGAAAAGTTCAATGTGCCAAAACAACCTCCCTCTCCCTATTACCACATTGCTCCTCTGCTGAGAGCCATGGCCTCATCCCACAGGAAAGCAAGGGAGAAGGGGCTGTGCAGCCTTAGGAAGAGATGAAAGGAAGATTGGGAAGGCAAATGGAGCGGGGAAAGCCCCCGGGCAGGTTTGGGAAGCCTACAGCTCTCCACAGCTGGCCCTGTGATTCTTCCCTGCTGCCAGGTAGCAGCAAAGTTGTGCCCTTGCCAGCTCACTCTGACGCACCTGTCCCTCACTGTCCTTGGATGACATCATGGCTGACCAGATCTGGAAAGAATACTTCATCTTGTGGATTGCCACACGCTGAACTCGGACCCCGAGATCGCTTTCGAGGTGCTCCACCACCTGAAGGGAAGAGCAAGGACGAGTTTGTTTCCACAAGAATGTGATGCACTGCCATCAGCCCATGAAAACTACTGAGAAGATGGTAAGGGGACCTACTCGCAAGATCTTCCCCTTGTTTCTTCTTTAGCCCTAAAGAAGAAAAAGTTCTCTCCACTTTTTAACCCCTGAAAGCACAGGACTGGGATGCAAGGCTGCCTCCCCAGCCCTTCATCCCACTGGCCCCTGCAGGAGCCACACACAGAGCAGCTCTTTCCCCTCCCCAGGGCTCCTTTGACTGGTCTCCCCAGGTTCTATCTTCAGACTCTCCCCAGCGACTACCATCCTTGACTGCTTCCTACCTTCTTTTGGGCCTGCAAGATCTCCTTGTCCACAGGTGACACAAAAATGGACCCGCCGTCATGATCCATGCAGTGGAATTTGATTTTCTCCAGTGACACTTCTTCATTCAGTTTCAGCCTGGGAAAGGAATGGTACTTTGTCACAAATCCATCCCCAGCTCCTCTGCAGCTGCTAGAGGTTCTCATACGCTTGTTACGTGCCCTCAGAGACCCTGCTCTGTCCCCCAGCGTGGCAAGGTGAGACCCTGAAGACACACAGATACCTACTGCCCACAATGCATCCAGCTGTTCACCTGCCCCCTCAGACCCAGCAAGTTTGTCAGGAAAATTCTCATCTCTCCAGAAGCACCTTGTGATTACACACCCTGGCTGCAGCCAAGGCTGGGATTGCACAAGAGCCAGGGAAAAAATGAAGTGGTAATGGAGAGAGCAACTGCGTGCAGGCTGTGGCAAAAAGGAGGGCTGCCCCATGTGCCCCATATCTGCTCTGCTCCTCACTGGCACACAGCATGCTCTTGGTTGCATGGACCAAGAACTGAAGGAACTGAACTGGCCACGGTGGGGGATGGAAAACTCCTCCTTCAACAACAAGAAAAAGGCCCTGTACTACCCAGGAGGAAGGCCAGCCCTGGGAGGGGAGGGGTGTATGTGACAGAGCTGGGAAGCAGCTCACTAGTGAAGGGGGACCTATCAGTCTGCCTGTGGCCACCGGCCCTCTGGAGCACGTACATGGTGGGAAGGGCAGTCCCAGCTGCCAAGGTCCTGCTGAAGCCAGGAGCAGAGGAAGGAAATCAGTAACAAGCAAACTGGGTGGGGTGCAGACCTGTCTCGTACAAAGGACTAATACACTGTGAGGACCAGAGAGCTGCTGAATCCAGCTCAGCAGCTGGGAGCAGTGGGAACAACTCACTTGCTGACCCCGGGACCGGCCATGACTCTCAACACAGGCTCCAGGTCCTCGGCATAGCGGCACATGGGCCCCGTGCACAGGTAGCTGGTCCGCACCCCGTGAGCGTTTGGGAACTGGCCGTCGTTGGGCACCACCCCTGAGAGCAGAGATGTCAGGTACCACCCCGAGAATCGCCTCCAGACAGGGCAGCCCTGCTGGGGTCTTTGGGTGCAGGGACACATTGTTCCCCAGGGATTGCACACCTAACAAGTGCTGATGGCAAGGTGCATAGGGTGGGGAAGGAAGAGCACCCAGTCAGGACACTGAAAGCCAGAGAAACGTCCCAGCAGATCCCAACCTTGTGAAAACATCCCACACTGAGGATACAATGCTTGGGTAAACCCCCTCCCATCTCCCACATGCCTGGCATTCTGCCACCAAAAGCTTCCCAACTGCCAGGCCCAGCTGTGCTCCCTCAACAGGCTTGTCCCACACAAGGAGTTACGTGACTCCTTGCAGCAATCCCACCAGTGACCAGCACAGGGTGTTCATCCCACAGCCCCCATTCCACCTCATGGCATTTCTATTGGCGGGGAGCAGGAGACCCCAACACCCACCTTACCTGTCGTGGGTTTATGGCCAAAGACTCCATTGAAGAAGGCAGGCATCCGGATGCTGCCGCCGATGTCAGAGCCCACACCTACGACTGAGCAGGCAGCTGCCAGGACACTGCCCTCCCCACCTGCACAGGAGAAAACACGGCAAAACCCCACAGGTTTATGGCGCAAATCATCCAGCAGAGCAGGAGCACCTCACACTGAGGGCGGGGGCCTAAAAAGCAAGAGGGGTGGGGGGCACCTTAGCTTTTGTGATAGCTGGGGGACAGCTGAGGAATGTGGGACAAAGGGATTTTCCTGCCGAAGTATGACAGAGCAAACTGAAGCAATGCCAGATGAAACACCCAGAAGAGGCAAAGCAGCTGGACCTCCCAATAGCCTACAGCGGTGCCCAGGAAAGAGGCCTGTAAGCTCTGCAAGAGCCATGGGACACATTAATAGCTGTGTGCAGAGACCTGGAACACTTCCCTTGCTGCATTTTAACCCGCCGCTCGTGCAGGACTGTGCCGAGGTGCCAAGGTTCACCTGAGCTGCCGCCCACAATCCTCTGCAGGTCGTAGGGGTTGTTGGTCCGCCCGTAGACTCTGTTGCTGGACTCGTACCACATGCAGAGCTCGCTGCAGTTGGTGACACCCAGCGGGATGGCACCCGCCTGCTTCAGCCGCGACACCACTGTGGCATCCGAGGTGGCGATCACGTTGCGGCGGTTGACCAAGCCAGAGGTGTTGGGCATCCCTGTGGTGCCAAGGTCAACAGGAGGGAGGCATCAGGGCCTGTGCCCCAAGATGATCTGGGGCTGCAGGAAGCAGGTTCCCAGTGAGGGCTGCTCCTCTGAGGCACCACAAGCTCTGCAGCACCCGTGTGCTACAAATGAACACGAACGTAGAAACCCAGGAAGAGCTTGGTGCAAACCAGGGAAAGGGAAGCTACTTCCCTCCAAGCACCTGCCACAGCCACCCACCACTCTGGCGAGCACTTGGCCAAGAGGGAGCAAATCACGACCTGGAGAGGCACCAGGATAAACCCACCGTACAGAGAGAAGGCCTCCTTAACGGTGATGGGAACCCCCAACAAGGGGAACTTCTCCTCCAGGTAGTCATCGCCAGGGCCCTCCGAAAGCAGCTTATCGACCTGCTGGGCTTCCTGCAGAGCCTCCTCAAACCTGCAACAAGGCACCCGGCGATGTTCCGGCGCTGGATCAGACAGGAGGGGGTCCCCGCAGGGCGGGCGGGCCCCAGGGGCGCCAGGAGCTTGTGAGGGAAAGTGAGACTGCTTGGTCGTTACCGGAGCC
>VZRR01007019.1:500-22726 GCA_013398015.1 Oreocharis arfaki
TGCAGAGCAGAGTGGGACAATCCCCTCCTTTTCCCGGCTGGTGATGCTGTGCCTGATGCCCCACAGGACACGGGTGGCCCTCCTGGCTGCCAGGGCACTGCTGACTCATGTTTACCTTGCCACACACCAGGACCCCCAGGCTCCTTTCTGTGTCACTGCTCTCCATCATCTCATTCCCCAGTCTGTATTCAGGGTTGGCCTGTCCCTGGTGCAGAATCCAGCACTTTTCCTTGTTAAACTTCATACGGTTGGTGATTGTCCAGCCCTCTAATGGGCTGAGGTCTCTCTGCAGGGCCTTCCTGCCCTCGAGGAAGTCAACAGCTCTTCTCAGTTTTGTATCATCTGTGAACTCTGGTTGTCTCCAAGTGATTTATGAAGATGTTGAAGAGCACAGGGCTGAGGATGGGGCCCAGTGGAACCCCACCAGTGACAGGTCACCAGTGTGATGTCACCCCATTCACTGTAACCCTTTGTGCCTAAACCAGGAGCCAGGTGCTCACCCATCACATGATGTGTTTATCCAGCTGTGTGCTGGACTTTTTGTCCAGGAGGATACTCTCAGAGATGTAACAAATATCTTCTGTCTTGCTTACTAGAAGTCTTTCAAGCCCTGAAAGCACTATGCAAGCTCATAAGCATCTTCTTTGGTTCCTACATTGTTCAATACTTTTTCTATTCAATTAAGATTTTTTTCTACACAATCTTCTCAATCTTACGATTGTGATAGCATTTCTTCAAAACAAACCAAATATTTTCAAATCTGATATTTGAAGTACGAGGCGGAGAATATCCTGCCTCGCTTGGTCTGCACTGAGTCAACCCAAGTCCATATAACTACTTCTAACTTGACATTGGATCCCAGCTAAGCCTGTAAGTTTCTTTAAGTGTGACTTTGCACCATATAATTGCAAGTACTCATGCACATGAGAGCTGTGAGTGAACATCTGCCTGCAAAAGACTGTAGACACTGTTTTGACATCCTCTGTCAAAGAAATTGAAAAAATAAAATTAAACTGCGCTTGATCTCTCTTGGTGTAAAAATCATTGCCTCCCATGAGATGAATAGATCCCAGTGCAAATCTTTATTCTGAAAAGGAAGAAAGAATGTAAAAAAGGAAAGGTGTTTTGTAGGAAGGACCTGTGATCAAAGGGAAGAAAGAAGAGCGAGATACACTGGAGACACGTGCTGTACTGAGAGCCTGGGAACCACTAAATGGAGGAAAAATGAGGAGCAAAGAGGGAAACTTCAGGGAACAATTCTACTAGGGGAAGGCCAGAAGTGCTCAGAGGGAGGCCTGAGGAACAGATTCGCTTTCCCTGGTCTATTGTTTTTGATGATAAATAGTTGCTGTGCCTATTAAATTGGTCAAGGAAAAAAGCAGGGTCAGTATTTGCCATTCTCAGCATGAATTTTAGGCATATCATTGTCAGTTGCCAAGGTCATGTTTATTTCTTCCTCCTTCAGTCCTCAGGAGGGATAGCTGTCTTCTCTTGTGCTTCCCCTCAGCATTTTGGGGGCTTTGTTGAATACACCAGGCTGCAGCAAGATGCACACAGTAGAAAAGAGTCATGCTCCGATTACACCAACATTTATTGTGGTTCCTAGCAACAATGGGAAGAGGGATCTGGCATTTTTGCTTGGCAATGTGTTGTTTCTTTATTAATGTATTTTAAACTGTAACTTCTGCTGTGGTCTAAGCAGAGGCTGCTAGTTCTTACTTCAGATATAGATTTTTACTTCATCATCTGTGCTTAACAATATTTGCTCTTCTGGCCAAAGGAAGCATCTAGGGACAAATACAAATCATCAAGAACATCATCCCAGCAGTTTATGTAGGAATTACAGAGATGTGCAGAGACTGTGGTTCTTTCTCCATGCAAGAGTCTTCAAATCCCTTTACTATAAATAACAGAACACACAAATAAATAAAGAAAAGCATCTTGATTACTGATGCCTTGTTCACAGATGAAGTCCTACATGTATAAGAGTTGTGGCATTTTTCCCCTCACATGATTCCCTAGAGAAGCAGAGTTGTATATTTATATACACATATATGACGAAGTACAACACTTATGTGGGCTACAAGAAAAAAAACACTGAGGAACAGCAAATACTTTAATGACTTTCATTTAGGTGAACAGACCAGACTACTATATAACCTGTGTGTAAATATATATATATATAAAAAGTAGTGTGAGGTTGCTTAGGATTCAGAGACTGTGGAAGAGCAACACTTTTACAGAGACTTATTTTCATCAGCTGGGATTAGCTATATGTGGGTTTATTAGATATATAAGGGTTTAGGGAAAAAAATCCTTCCAAGGGAAGCTTTTAGTAATACTCATGATTTGAAACCACTGGAAAAATTTTATGTTTTTTAATTAACACATCAGATTTCCATTGTAGCTGATCATGCATCTAAAATAGAGAAAAATTTTTGAAAAGATACATTTGTGTTAGCTACATTTCCCCAAGGGTAAAATAGTTCATGTTAGAGATGTGATAGATATGAATGTAGAAATACTATTTTTATGAGTACTTTTGCTGTAAAAGTTTACCAATATTATTGGTGACTGAAATATGAAGTATCTTATGTTCATCCAGGACCAAACAACACAGAAAAAAAAAGTGAGTGAAGCCATTTCCCAGCATTCTTTACAAAAATAAAAATGACAAAGGAGATATTTCTGTACAGCTCTGAACTATGGGTATGAATAAATTTGTTGTTCAAAAACAAGTTACTTCTTCACGGCTGAATTTAAGTTTTATTTAGAAGGGATTTACTAGCTTTAAAATATAGAGGAGAAAATTCTTTTCATCAGGGATTTCCATAATGCGCATAGGATGAGTACGCTTACAAATAGAATTTTGCAGTGCCGTGTGGGAAGTGTGGCACAGGGTTAGCCTGTGCAGGCCAAGGAGCTGCCCCTGACTCCTTCTCCACCTGAAAGAACCTTCGTTTCTTCTGACCAACAAACTGTTTCCATTTTGCAAATAATCTTATTAAAGTTTATGTCAGCATGGAGTGGGGAAGCAGAAATTAAAACATCTGTTTTACAAGGAGGAGTGCATTTTTTGAGATACAAGCCCATCCATAAAAGTTCTGTCTAGAGTAGTTTACTATGGATCCACAATAAATTCAACTAAATTTGTCGGTTAAGCAGTAAGCACTGTTCCTATCAGGAAATATATTTGGAGCCTGGATATTTTTACAAAGAATAAGTATTTCTATATCTAAACACAGCAAGTAGGGTGATTTGTGGTACAATGAGAATAAAAGTTAAAAGAGAAGCTGAGAAATTACAATTCAAATACCATATGCAGTTAAACCCCACTTCTCAGAAAGACTAAATTGCCATTCATTTTAAGCAGACTTGTGATGGTTCATGGTCCTCGTTACCAAAATTGCAAAGCTGAAATTGTTGGATTTTCTAATTAAATTTAAGGCTCTGACTTTAGTCTTATTTAATGCCAGTTGTTGTTGTGACGTGATTTGAAGTGTTCATGGAAACATTCTCCAAGTTAGTGATGAGATCAAGTGAGAGCTTCCTAACTGAGATGGCAGAATTAAACAACTTAAACCAAACCTCACCTAATGAAGTCAGTTCAGAAAAGATTTTCTGACTTGATAAGTTATAGCACTACGGTTGCCACTGTCAATAAGATATAATGGTAATGCTTTGGTAGGAAATGTACAAAGCTGTACCAAAATTTCAGCACCATCTCTTTGTCAATATCCTGACCAAAAAGCTTTATAGTGGCTTGTCCATTGCAGCTGTGTCATTGCAAATTACAGCATGAGATTGTGCTCAGTTACTGATCAGCCAGCAAAAACACAAGTGTTTTACTGTCTGACAGCGGGTTAAAAGGATTCTGTTACTTACACAGCTTTTTAAGCAATACAGCTGTCAAATAACTCATCTGGTTTTATTCCCTTGCGGTATTGCACTGAATTAATTTGTCTGCTAGTTTTTGTTCAACATGTTGTTTGCAGGATTACTCCATGCACATCATACAGAATTTGGGCCATTGCCTGTGAGGCAATGCTTTTGGATATAAAAGACAGAATTCAGAACAAAGAGAAGCAGAGCTTTTGCAGTAAAACTGCCACCAATTAAGTTATCGCTCTCAGTAGCAATCTTATTGTCTAACCATCTCACTCAATAGTGCAAGACAGAAATTTACTGTTAACAGCTACGCAACTACTGCTGGGTCTACATATGTGAATGTAGGGGATTGCAGAGAACTCACAAGGAGATGGAAAAATTCAAACAAAACAAAAAGATCTAAAGAAACAAAACAAAACAGCAACCCCCAACTCAAATAAACAACCAAACCAACCAAGCAAACACCAGATTTCTATAACTCCTTTCCATCTTCACCAAATATAAGAAACTAACTAATGTTGAAAGAAATTATAAGGCTGCTAAATACAGGACAAGCATTCAAGTAGAGTAGAAATTAAGTCTGCATGTGCTCCTATTTATAGTGCTCTATTATAAAATATCAAACAGTTCTTTAAAGTGCATGTTCACTAATTTTGCTGAATTAGTATAGAATTCAAGGTTCTTGAGACTTTATGACTTTCTCTAAAAATGATTACATCGCTCCTTTAGATCTTGATTTTGAATTAAACTGAAACCAATGAAATAATTTGTCTGGGAATTAATGAAAATACTTTCTGCATGAGAGTTATCAAGTAAATGTAAACTCTTTTTATAGAAAAGGACATAAAAAATCATGCCCACTGGATTATGCCACATTATGGCTACTAACCTCACTGCCATTTATACAAGCCAGTCAGTCTTTTATACAAGCGCCTTAGTCCCTTCCAAAGTATAAGGTACTTTTATTTAGTAAACATAGCTGTTTATGTTCTTGAAACTGTCTCTTGTCTTCTTGCTGAATCTCTCTCTGGTCATCACCTCTGTTTCTTAGATTCCAAAAAATCAAGACTTGACTTGCTCACTTGAAAACTCAGTCTTGTTACCTTAAGTCTATAAGAGACCACTAAAGTCACTTTCTAAATTTAGCCCATAGTTGTTATGTCTTTACCTGGACTTCATAGTCCATCCTGCACATTGATTCTTCTTCTCTTGATCTGAAACACTGAAACATAAGAATTTTAAGAAAATGGACATCAGTCAAGCACAGGTTGGGGAAGAACAGATTCTTATTTCCTACAGTCTCGATAATGTGCATCACACTGACACTCCTAAAGTCCAATTTCACCATGTATTGCCTTTTTTTACTGCATCCTCCAAAGGCTGTCATGGAAGATGACTCATAAACTGATTGTTATAGTAAAATATGTCATTAAAAACAGGAAAAAGAAATAAATAGAGAATGAACCACAATTCCTAAACCCGTATCGTCAACCTTGTCTATGCATAAGTAGTTACCTGGAGAACAGAACTACTTGGGTTATTTAAATTATACTCTCTTCAAAGGAATTTTCTGAATCAGATCCGTAACACCTACCAATATGCCATCTTGGAACCAGAGAAAAAAATCAAAGTAACACTTTTCTTGTGAGGTCCCTCAAATATCTTTTACATAAGCCTTTTTCCTTACTCTCTTAAGGTACTGAAAAATTTATGTTCCAAAATATGATTGTAATTCTATCTTGCATGATGTTACAGTAATTTGGTAACATTGACTTACTAATTTTTTTTTTAACAGATTGAAATATTCAGAGAAAACTTTTGGTATTTTTATCCTAGTTGTCATCCTAAGTCTAGGAGTTAATGTTTTCTCAAGTTAATTGGTGGTAATGATCATCAAACATAAACTGCAGTGCAACTACCTGAAGCATTATTTGGGACTTAGACTCACCTATTCACTTATCCCAAAATTATTCAGTTTCCCCTCATCTGTCATGTGTCAGAGAAGACTTAGCTTTTTTCAAATGAAACAGTAAAAATTATTTCCAGGTACATGGAAAGTACATGATGTTCTGTTTGACTTGCAATAATTAACCAATATATTTGCTTCAGCTTTTAATGACATTCATCAATTTCAAATTAAAAAAACTTAATTGAGAGGTGTAGAAAAGCAAATTAACTTTTGTGACAGGATTCAAACCACTATTGAGTCTTGGATTCATCTCAAAGTGAGACTCAAGTGGGCATCAGTCTTTCCTTCCTGCATGTTACTCTCTGGTGGGAGGGAGGCTGTGGTTGTCAGGCAAGAAGAGAGCTGAGAAGTTAATCCTAGGACAGCACAAGGTCCACTTTTCTTGGATAGCTTAAAATGTCCCATAACTGCCAAACTGCTACAGTACTAGACAGTCATGATGCAGTCTATGATGGGATCCTGAAAATAGGAGACTTTTTAACCTTACATAAGATTTTTTCCAAAGGCATACAGGCACTTATTTGGACGGTTAGGTAGACTGACGATAAGATAAGCTAATGTCAATTATGACTTTCATTTGTGCCATAGTTGGCTCAGAGCAAAAAAAAAGTGAAGATTATCCCTGTATATCCCATCATTCATAGCATTTTTGACCAATACAGGTCAAAAAAATCTTCCTATTAGAGAGAAATGACAAAGACAGTAAAGCTGGAGGCAGTAAAGCTAGAGGCAGAACGCCTTTAGTCAGATTGCCTTTGGAGCAATTTGGATGCAGCAAACCCAAGCTACAGAAAAGTTGCAGCTCACGATTGTCATGCCATCCAATCTAGTGGGAAGAAGAGAGAAGCATTACTACTAGTATCCCAAGGCTATCTCCAGTACACTGGAGATACTTCAGGAAAATATGACCCAGAAATGCTGACTCTTCTCCACTAGCAACAGTTCATTGCTGCCGTTAATACTAGCCAATTTTCAAGCTAGAAATTGGGTTCAGTACAACACAAAAGAAAAAAATCAAGGCAGCATTTAGCCAACTACCAGGCCTGGGTTTCATCAGACACTGCAAGCTAATCTGCAAGTGGCACTGAAGTTCAAAAGGAATAGTTAATCTGAAACAATTTGTCTGTAATGAGCCCTCCCTTTCAAAAAGCTCTTAGACTTAGGCAGCCAGATGATGAATCACCAGAAACTGTATGCCTTATTCCCTTGATTAATTTTTTTGTTTTCTTTACTTAAAAGTTTAAAACATTATGAGTTACCACCAGCACAGTAATTTCTTTACCATGATTTACATTATGTTGTCTAATTAATTTAAACACCATAATAGTTACACTTTCAGAAAGATGTTTTGGCTGTCAATTTTACAAAAGAATAAAGAAAAAAAGGAGAAAAAAGTCCTAAGTAAGTATAAATTCAAGCAGATGCAAAAGGCACAAATTCTGTTTGTTAGCATAATAAAGTCATCATTATGTTAGCAGAAAATGTTTTCGGCCTAATAGAAACATACAATCTCAGAATAATTAAACAAATAATGTTTAACATAGCTTACATGCACATAGTTTAGGTGAAATAAACAAATGAGCGGGCTTACAGAGAAAGTGGCAGCTTAATTTATTGCTTAAATAATGTTTTGTCATAAATAATAATCTCAGCCTGGGTAGTATACTAAATTATTTGTGATCTTTCTGCTTGGAATTTCTATGTGTTAGTAAAATGTAAGATTTTTAGTTTTTCTATGTTATACTGGATCTGAGCAGAAGAGAACACTGACAGGCCAAATTATGTAATGATGATGAGCAAAATTAGGAGTAAATAATGATATGACATTTAAAAGGGTGGTCTCGTTGTCAATAAAGTGGCTCCATGTATTCTATCCTCTAAGCAATACAAAATGAGTGTGAATAAATATTATGATAATAATACAAGATAATAAATACAAACTGACTTCTACTCCACTGCGCGTCACTTTACTGTGATGAAGCTCAAGTATTTGCACCCGGCAACGCAAGTCTTTTGATGACGGTCATTTGCTAATGTGAGGCCAAGTCACCAAATGTTAAATATGGAGTAGCAATGATTATGCAAAACTATTCTGGCTTAATGTTTCAGCTGAACAGCCAAGACAAGAAGCTATACTGTTCCTGGGTCTTGTACGAGGCCATAAAAGTCAAACTTTCAGTTTGTTTTTCCTACTTTCTTTTTTATTTAATAAGATGAGGAATAGAAGCTGTGATTTGTCCCACGAAAGTCCAGCATTCACAATGTTGATTCAAATAGAAAGGTGAAATAATGGTAATAAATACACATGCAATTGTAATATTGACAGTCATGTCCACCACTATCTGGTTTACTGTTCACATAGAGTAATGCAAACTCATTTGCAGTGGTATTTGAAACTGAAGCAGTAGTTTGCAGGTGTGAAGGATGTACATGTGCCACATTGTGAACAAGTGCCTAGGTTGGGGAGGCAGGTTTTTTCATAAGGATTTGATAGCCTCAGCTCGAGAAAAGAGCTTTTGCAGTTTGCCTTTGTACTTAGATTCCTACTTCAAGCCAATTCATTTCTTGGGATAACGGTTCGTATAAATTATTTTAGCTTGGACATCCATATCCCAGTGTATTTGAAACAAATCAATAGTTTTCTAAATCCATTTCGAAAGCATCATTCCACTCACTTTTACAATGAGACAATGTATTTTAGCAAGGGTAACACAGTACACAGGTTTTCTTATGCCATGTAGATGCCTAATATCTGTTTCTTGCATTCCCATTCTTGAGTCAAAATCCTTTATTTATTAAGATTTATGCTGCTGAGAATAATAATTTCTTGTAATTATCATGTATTTTTCTTTTGCTCTTCTGAAGAGAGTTGAAACATACATTGCCGGGCGTATCTATGTCTAGGAATTAGAAAGGGAAAGGCAGAATATTTTGCAGTCCCTGTGTAAAAATGATGAATGAAAGGCTTACTTTATTTTGCTTAAAGAATTACTTTGACATCTGCACTAATTATATCACAATCCCTTTTAAAAACATCCATTTCTGAAAAATAAATAGGCTGTCTTTCTGATATACGTCGTTTCCAAACCTATCACCATTGCGTTGCTTGGTTTCAACAAGGAAAAAAATTACGACCGATAAAAATGGTTTCAGCTATTCATGGCTAGAAGGAATAATTTTCTGTGATTGTTCTGTTGTAATATCATTTCTATTTGAAAGAAAAATATTTGTTTTGAGGGGGCAAGTTTCTTTCATCGTTAGCGTCATACAACCCTTATTTTCTTTGGGTCTACTTTCTTTCCAGCCTACATATAGAATACTATTCCATGTAGAAATTTTGTTGACATACACTCCTTGCTATTTATCCACCTTACAGAGTGTGAATAAATCCGTGTTCACTCTGAATAACATCGTATGTATTCTTTATGTATGAGGGTTTCAGTGACTCCAAGTGCAGGCTTTGCTTCAGTTTTTCCAGAGATCTAGAGTAATTTGGGATGTATAGCCATGTTCATAATCCCATTTTGTTTTGTAAGTCTCCCCCATTCCAGTTTATCAGACTCTATAGAAAAATATTACCTTCAAAAGCCCAAATTAGGAAAGGTTTTGTATTAGTGGTTTATTTTATAGTTTGTAATATGTCAATATTGTCCTTTCATCTGAGCTTATCCCAGTGCCAGCATTGCTCAGTGGAATCAGCAGAGCAGTTCATTAATCTTGTGCAAAGGAAACATTAGTTTGTTTCTGAACCAAAGTTTCAAGATACTTCAAAACCTTTTTTTTTTCCCTAGTGTTTAAAATAAGGATTGAATTCAAAGTTAACCTTGTTAGATGCCTGAACCTTCAGCGGAACCTGACGTCCAAGTACAGACAAGGGTGTTGTCTGGAATTAATATAACTGATTGGATGCCATCAGGGTGTAACTGTCTTTGTAACACAGCCGTTCCAGTACACTGCATGGGTCTCTCCAGGTTTCTAAACAAAATTTACCATTTTCTGTTAGTTTGTTTTAGCTAGGCAATGCCGTGTCATGGTTCTACATTCTAGGAACAGAAGTAAGCCAGTCTGATGGATCTTGAAGCAAATAGTTTCTCAAAGATACACACTGAACCTCAAAAGTTAAATCTTATAGGTAGATTTTGCACAAAAATTTTGCATGTCAGAAGAGGAGTGTGAGCTAGACAAAAGAGAAGTGAGCGGGCGGGTAAAACTTGCATCACCTCTATCACCTTCTTTTTACTGCTTTAGGGTAAGTTACATTACATTATTTGATTTGCAGAAGGTCTTGGAAATGTTAAGGTCATTTCTAGAGGTGGGATTACAATGACTCCAAAATAATAGCTGATTTATTGACAATTAAAGATAAAATCAAGTTTTATTATCATTCCAGAGGGGAATGGCAGTTCTTCTCAACAGTATAAGCTGCCCAATCAAGCTTTTGCGGCATAAAAAGTTCATGTGTCAACACATGTAGAAATTTGCAACTATTGTCTCTATCAAAAACTAATTATCATGTGCGTCACACTAGAAACAAGAAAAAAGATCTATTTTCTTTTCATTTCAGCTGTAATTCATAAGCTGTTGTGAAAATGACAGGTCTGTGTTCCCTTGTTACATCATCCACTAGGCAGACAAATGCTAAATCCTGCACCTGGGGAGGAGCAAATCCAGGCACCAGCACATGGAGTGGGGGCCACCCAGCTGGAAAGCAGCTTTGTAAAGGAGGTGGGGTTTCTGATGGACAGAAATTCAAATATGAGCCAGTAATGTGTCGCTGTTGCAAAGGCAGTTAACAGTATCCTGGGATGCATCAGGAGGCACGCATCCTGATATGCAGCTAGCAGATTGCAGGAGGTGAACTTTCTCCTCTGCTCAGTCCTGGTGAGGCCACACCAGGAGTGACAGGTCAGTTCTGAGCTCCTCAGAACAGAGACATGAACATACTGGTCCAGTGAAGCTCCACAAAGATGCTGAAGGGATTAGAGCATCTCTCACCCCAGGAGAGGCTGAGAGAGATGGGACTGTTCACCCAGAGAATAGAAAGCTCAGGGGTATCTAGTTCACTGATATAAATACACGATGAGAAAATGTACAGAACATGAAATCAAACTTTCTTCTCAATGGTACCCAGTGACAGGATAGAATACAATGGACATAAATGGGAAAATGGAAAATTTTTTTTAAAGGCAAGAAAACCAGAGATTTTGTACTTTGTGACCAAATTCTGGAGCAGACAGCCCTACAAGGTTGGTGAGTCTACAGCCTTCAAAACCTGACTGTACAAGGTCCCAAGTACCTGATTTGGGTGATAATATTATTGAAAAGCACATTAATTTACCTGGAAAGAGTAGAAGTTTAAGACTGGTCTGCCAAGCACTGAGCAGCCTAAGAACCCATGTTGTAGCCAAGAATCCTGTCTTAAAACCATGTCCTTAAAATGATGGAAAAATATGTGGGGAAAAAAATGCAAAGGCCTACAGAAAATAAAAAATGCATGAGAACAATGTGTACATCAATATACAATTTTTCTATGGTGGCAATGTGCTTTGTAGCTCATACAGTGAGAAAAAATGTGTTTTCCAGAACACATAGATATATTATAAGTAAGAGAGGTAATATGCTCTTATGGTCTTCTTCCTGCCTGGATTGCAGAACTGTACAACTTATGTAAACTTCCTCTTCTTCGGTAAAAGTAAATCTCCAGACTTCAGAGGAAACATGATGTACTTTTTGCTAATTTGACTTTACACCCCCAGAAAACTTCATTTGGTATATATATTTGCTACATGATCTATATTGGACAACTAATCTCTCTGGTCCCTGGGCATAAGAAGAACCCTTTAAGCATTACTTTATATAAATACATAAGAAGTTACAGTTCTTTTCAACTTCCTTTTCTGTAAAAATATACAGTTTATTCTTTTTAAAGAAGATATTTTCTTTGCCAGATTGCATTAGACTAACACACAGTGACAGAAAGACATTTTTGTCACTCAGTAATAAAAACATAGAAAAGTTGAGAAAAAGTTGCATTGTGCTTTAAAAAAATCCTGTTTTATGAATAGTGTGTTATTAGCTTCCAAAACAAGACATTAGTTCTCATGAAAGTGACTATAGCATCATTTGTTTCACTATGCCTCAGGTAAAAGTAGATGTAATCTGCTACACACAAAGATATTTTGTTTTGTTGTCTTTGGGGGTAATTTTTCTGGTTTGGACTTGCTCTGCTTTTTTCCCCAGAGAAAACTGAAGCAAAGCACAGCTAATGGAAATTTTCAGCTATAGATTTAGAAATTGACACAGTTAGAGTTCATAGACACCAAGTGAAAACTTGGTCAGGTTTTCATAAGGCATAAAGGGCCATACATTACTACAGACTACAGGTGAAGGTTTTGCAACCCAGCTGCTCAGAGCCAGCTCCTAGTCCAGTTCAAATTTTCAGAGGTGTCAAACAGCAGCTCTTGTTTTCTCCATGGCCAACACATTTTAAAAACAGAATGTGTTTGGGTTCGATGCCCTGCATGAGTGTTTGACAACCACACTTTAAGGGCTGAAGAAGGAGAAACTAGGACTTTTTTTTCTTTTCCCCTTCCAGAGAGGAAATAAAATTCCACATAGGTGAGGAAAAATTGGTCTGTTGGGACACAATTACCCTCTATCGGTAATTTGGCCATAGACTTCTCTTGTGATTCCCTGAAGTTTCTGAACTGTAGCTGGAATATCTAGAAGGGTTTCGGTGCTCAAACTCATTTTAACACCTTTGAGAATTTTCAGTCTAGTTGCTTCTAACTTGTCAAACTTCAAACATTTGTAGAGGTGAACTCATATGATCCAGAATAGTTGGAAGTGACCTTAGAAGGTCATCTTGTCAAACACTATGCTCAAACAGGGTTGTGTACAGTTAGTTGCCTAGAATCACTTCCAGTTGGCTTTTGAGTATTTCCAAGGATGGAGACTCCACAACCCCTCCAGACAGCTGGACACATTGAAAGTATTTTATAAAGAACTTGCATATCAATAGTGTCTCAAAAGAGAAGAAATTCTAAATATCTCTTAAAGTCTTTCCATCTGAAACAATGAATGTTGGACTAAATTGTGGTTCGGTTATGAAGTCTGCATTAAGAAATATAACCAGTCTGTTGCTTATCACTAAACAGGGAAAGTTAACCGTCTTCTATTAAAAGTGTTCTCCCTGTACCCTCTGTGATTCTTTGCCACCAGAAGCTGAAAGTTCTGCAAAGTCAGGTTTTGCAAGTATGGATACCCTGGAGAAAATGCATAAAAACTGTTCCTCAAGCAATTTTATAAGCTGTTTTCCAGATGCACTTGGCTGTAGTATGTCAGATATATTTCACATAACTAAATTCCTTTAGGTTCTTGCAATGGCCTACAATTCCTTTTTTTCCATCATAAAGAGAAACAAAGACACAAAATATCATTTTCTACTTTTATTGATATAATCTTCCAGTCTTAAATTCATTTCCACTGATGAAATAAATTATTAACCATATAACCAAGACATCTCAAATAGAAAAAAATCTGTCATAGCTCCAGAGAGTAACCTTTGTGTACAATCTGCAAATCAGTAAGGCTGTATGAAATCCTTTCAGTGAAGAATATGAGGACAAAATCACATTTGGGTATTTTTCGGAGAAAAAAAATCTAAGGAAAAAAATGTGTTCTTTGATAATATTCTTTCCCTTCTTGGGAAAAAGAAAAAAAATTGCTTTATTTGAGTTTTTGCTTAATTTTTTTCTTCCATATATCAGGCCAGACTTTTGCTTAGAAATATTCTACGTGTAGTTCTAGAGGTGAGAAGCGTAAGTTTGACTGATGTAAAAAATGGCTTGTCTTAGAAGATAATATAGGCTACATTTTTATATCTTTCTTTGTTACTCATGGTTTGTCTTTCCTGGGAGGATGCATCATGTTAGATTAAATACTTTAATGAGAGTGGTTTCTGATTTTATCACAGACAAATCCTCGTGGAAGAGAAGTGTTTGCAAATCCATCATCTCTTTCTTGTTTAACTGGCAAATGCTTAACTCACGTAGTTTTCTTGAAGGTAGGCAAAATTTATGAAGCAGCAAACACAGAAGCTCAGTTTGCCTGCAAATCTTTTATTTATAGTAGGGAAATGTATGTCAAGAACAATTTTCTGGTCAGTCTCCTAAAATCAGAGGATCATCTTAAATATTCTTAGATAATAAATTAACATCTCCACAGAAACTTTGCATACCACAAACCATACAACCTCACATTTTGTGCAAAAAGTGTAGTGACTTCCTCCTTAACTGTGGTTTATAAGAGGAAGTAAAAACCCAGCTGAGAGCATGTCTACCAACTTCATGTATTAGCCCTCTAAAATGTATGTTTCTTCAAGTTGACGGGCCATATTATTCTTTGCCTATGAAAATGAAACCCTTACAGTAACAAAAATTTTGGTATATTTTGGATTCTGCCTTTAGGTGTCAAAAGTAAAAGAAATAAAATCACAAAATCAGTGAAGAATAAGCAGATTTTCCCCTCACAGAACGTCATACTCACCAAAGTCTACCAGGACAGCAAAGCAATGGCTGCAGTTTCCTGCCACTTCTTTGACAGCAGTGAGGCCTTTAGCATCATCCAGCTTGTACTTCAGGTTGTTGTATTTACGTATTTTGGTGTCTGGTGGGATGGATGTTTTTAAGCAAAAATAAAAAAAAATGAGTCTACAATCTCAGAAGAAACTGCAGGTTAAAAAAGGGTCTTTACAGTCTTTGGTACAGTCCAATTTGGATGGTTACCGATTCCAACTACCCAGCAAAACTAGAGGCCTCAAGGGAGAGATGTGCGTCAGGTAGAAAGGGATCAGGTGGTATCCCATGGTAGTAGATGAGAAACAATTACTGCAAATACTATAAGTATTATTTTAGTGCTGAGACCACTAGTAAAGCTGATGCCATTTTTTTTTAAATCCTTTTCGGTTTTTTTTTTTTTTTTTTTTTACCCTGTCCAACCATCTCCATAAATGTGTGAAATGCAAAGTGTAACCTGTGTCTTTTTGAAATGGGTGGTACTTAGTAGAAATGGATAATCACACAAGATGACAGAGTTCTAGCTAGTGTACAGTGTTTTGGACTTCAATGGCTTCTTCACTGCCAGTCATGGCACGTCGCTGTGCACTTAAAAATGCTGGTCCATCTGGCCACTGCACCACAGCTTCCCATATAGTCTGAGTTTTGCACTCCAGAGCAAAACAGAAACTTCATGCGTTTTGGAATGCAAGACACTCTTGGCATGAACTTCAAGTGGGAAGCAACTGAATCAGTTATGCTTTCCAGTGTTTCAATAGATCTCCAGTGTCACACTAGATTAAGCTAAGTTATATAACATTTATATCTTAATATGTTATAGCCATTTTCCATTTATGATCATGTAGTGAAATTTTATTGCTACTGATTTTATTATGAGAAGGTTGAACTGAGTTCAGATGAATGCTCCTATTTATCTGCAAAAATGTGAGTGCCCTACACTTATTATCAGTAAGAAATATTGAATTTCTAAAACAAAATTCAAATGTCACCCTACTGTGTAAGAAGCCTCTCTTCTTCATACAAAACATCTAATAAAAATAGTGTTCTTTTGCTTTTAAACCTGACACTTACAAAAGATAATCCGTGATGGAACAAGAGATACTGAGATGTACTTCACGGAAAAATGTGTCATAATGCGTCCTACTTCATAATGCTTTGGCAGATATGAAGCTTGTCTCTTTCATTGTGTATAAAGTAAAGAAGGGAATTCTTTACAGTAAAATCTTTTTTTATGTTAAAATCTTAATGCATTCAGTGTTCTCAGTGAACAGCTTCTGGGAAATTTGTTTATCTTTATAGTAGATAGGATTTGTTTTGTCTGTTCTGTTGTCCAAACATAAACTATCTTGGCCTTAAAAACCTGATCTTTTCCTTAATACAGCTTTCTTTAAAAAAGAAAAAACAAAAAAAAACCAAAACAAACAAACAAAAAAATCCCCAAAACAACACTAAAAAGCTTAGATTCCCAGTTTTCTTCTTATATTAATTTTACTTTATAGTCAGCTGTCTGATTTAAAACACCCTCTTGAAAAATAAAAGGAAATTCACACTTGAATTAAATGTAAATCAGCTCTCCCTTTGCTTTTAAAAAAGAAGGACTAGTACAGTCTTTCTACATGGAAAACTTCTTTAGACTAGGAGACTGATAAACGATTACTAGATGAAGTTATTTGGTACATGGCACCCTCCCGACTCCTTTTTCCTTTCCAAAATATGACGGCTGTATATTTTAGCACATACACAACTCCGTCAGCAGCTTCTGCAAATGGTATAAAGTTATAACAGCAGGCAAAAAGCAAGCCTTGGAAAATTATTTTATAAACAGCTCATTCACTGCCCATACAAAGAAGAGAATTAACATGATAGTGTTACCCACTAAAGGTAAAACATCAGATGGAACTGAATTAGGTAAGAGCTCAATGGGACCCCGAATTCAAATTCTCTTCTTACCCTTTTTCTAAAGGTCAAACATTCAGGATGGTTTCAGATCAATTTGGTGCAGATGAATAATTTCTTATTATAATTGTTACCTCAATTATAATTCCTTAGGTGGATAAAGATTTTTGGAAACACTTTGCCTTGCTCTCCCACCCACATTTTTATATAGTTGACCCTAATGGTCCATTGTGAAATTTCACATACTGGGTTACCTTTTTAAGGATCTTTCTTCCATTATATTACAGTTCGAATCGTTCAGCTGAGTCCCTTTTTGTATGCTGGACTTCTTCTGTATGAGAATGGTATTACTTTCTCTATGGAAAACAAAATGGATAGGTGGATACTCTTTTGACGGGTCTCTTTTTTTTGAAGATCACCTGCCTTTTCTTAAGCAGGATAGTCCAGAAATGTGCACCCAAATTCTCTTTGTCTTTGCAGCTCAGTATCTGAAGATCAAATGGAATCTGTGAGTAGGAGCTCTTTTAGATGACAAGGCACTGATTCTACGATATTGCTTCCTTTATCTAAAAAAACTGCTCACAAAAACTAGTAAAAAAATGCGACAACTCAGTAAAAGAGGGCAGGTGTCCTTTTCATGAAGAATTCTTGCAAGCACAGACACAGAGAGAAACTTTTTTACCAAATTATTTTTCCGTAGTCAGTAGCTGCTACTTAGAAAATTTCACATGGCAGAGTCTGTAATTTTTTTTCTTGAAAATGGATCTTAATAAGATGAAATATCCAAATGAAATTAAAGGGAATTTGGAGAAAAAAATTCATACTATAAAAAAAAGAAGTGTGTCACTTGACAAATCAATGAACAAATGTCTCTGGCATCGCGTTAACTTTTGAACTGATTTTCTTCTGAATCTGCCTGTCAGGGAAATGAACTCAAATTTGGGCTCTGATTATAGTGCAGTAGAACATGAGACCCTCAAACTTTCTCTAAGTAATTCTCCAAAATTACTAATGATATTCTCAGGTCCATGCAGCTTTGCACTCAGCATAACAGCAGGTGGTGAGGAATTTTCTTTCCAGCTAAACGTGACAGATTTTCTCTCCTTTAAGCACAGATCAAAGACAGAAACCAAAAGAAGTACAAATGACGCTAGTCATGCTGGATAGGAAACATATTATCTTTTCATAAGTCAGTTGCTGCAGCTAATGGCTATCTCATACAACACTTAGAGTGCAAAGTATATCACACAATTTGCAAATCTGGGGACAGAACGGCAAGGAAGTCTCAGAGGAATTTTAATTAGCTGGACAGCTCCCACAGCCTAGTAAGCTACAGCTCCATTAATCATTGCCATATACCTCATGATGCTGTTTGCACCTCTACTGCCTCTTTTGTGTGAAACATTAGTGTAAAGCAGAAGAATGAAGAAAATAGCCTTAAACCTCCTGAAAATGTGGGATGTGTCTTCATACTCAATTTGGGATGGGCTTGTGCAGGATGTGACACTGAAAACCAACAGCTCCGTGCTTTGAAAGTTGACTAGATGCTCACCTTATCTTTTAAACAGAACTAACAAGACACTCGTTGTAAAACAGAATGAAGACAGATATGAAAAATAAACCAGGAATAAAATATGGCCATGTTTGAGGGGAAACATCCCTGCCTGTGAATATATAGTAAGTAAAAGGACTGATTAATTTTACAAATTATGTAATGAAGGACTACTGATTCCTCTTTTTACAACTGAAGAGTTGTGTGCCTGTTCCTTAGGTGTGCCCCTTGACCTACAAATATGCTCAGACTTTCCCATTTTTCTCATTCCTCTCCATAGAATAAGTGGTCATACAAGCTTACAGAGCTAGAACAGGATTTCTCAGGGTGAAAAATATAGTGATTTACCACACCATTAATTCTACCGGTTATGAATCTCAGCTTTGCTTTCTTGCCATAGGAGAAAACCAACATGCAGTTTTGAGAGGCGAACAATTAAAAATGTATTATTTATTAGAAATTCAATAAAGGAGGCTGTAGGCTCTGGGCCACTAAAAGGAATGTTGCAGGAAGACTTTGACAGAATATTTTACAAGTGTTTGGGTTTTTGGAGAAAAAAGCCTGAAGTCTGGGGAACAGATTTATGAGATGACTATAAAGATTTCACAACTCCTGCAAAGCCAAAATCCATTTTAAAGCAGCATTACATGTAAGGGCTCTTTGTGCCTTAATGTGCCCTAATGCCATGTCAGGCACAGGTCATACCCACACCTACCTATCTAATTAGCTTTGGAAATCTCTGCTTTTGTTTTCTCTTGCTGATACGCAAGGCAGCAGGGTCAAAGTTGTAGACCTCTGGCTGTTTTTGAGCTTCTCTGATGCTCATTTAGTACAGAGGCAGATTATCACATCTCCAGGCTGCCCCACCAGGGGTGGGAATACCACCACAAACTGAGCTAGTTATCTGCTCAGGTCGGAAGACAGAAAGTTGTGGCTGGTATTTGGAGGAAAGTCATTCCAAGCAACATGCAGGAGTGCACTAATTGGGAACTTTGAGTGCTTGGGGGCTTGGCTGTCCCCACTCTACGTTCAGCCCAGCAGCAGCATGCCAAGAGCTGCAGCTCCCAAGGGACATGCTTGAGAGCATAAAAGCACAGCACCCAGCTGTGAGTGGCTTGACTATGACTGTGCCCAGACACCCTAACCATGTGTGACCCCACTTGGAGCCAGACTGTCTGCTTTTAATCCTGACACCAGCACAGTTGGCCATATTCTCAGGAAAGAAATCTCAAAACCTTCAAAACATCCCTGATGGAACATGCTTTTTACCTGCTTTAGGTTGAAAAAGACTAAGTCCATCTATTTTTGCAGCCTCCAAAGTGGGAGGTCTGAGTCTTCTGCTGGTGAGATTGCAAAATATGAAGGACTTTTATTTCCTGGCAAAGCCACTGCAGTGCAGGCTGTCACTGAAAATATTTTAGCTTATAATGAGGTTGAGTTTATTACACTCAGTGCTGAAGTGGCCCATAGATGTTACATCTGCACAGACAAACTTACCCATTCATTCTTGGGGGGAAAGAATATTAAATATATATGTGAATAGATCTGCAATGAGGCTGGCATTGCATGCCAGGAATTTATAGGTGCTAAGAAATATAAAATGTATGTAAAGGAATAAAACTAAAAAATTCCAGGTGGTTATACTGCTTAATTCTCCAGAGCTGTTTAAGCTTCTAGAAAATTAACTGTAATACTTTATAACAGTTTTGGTACCTTATTTTTGAACTTAGCAATGGCATGGAAAATGCCATTGTGTGTGTAAATTTCATGGCTTACTTCACATTCCATCTTTACATCTCTGAGGAAAACATGAAAGAGAATACATAGAATTGGACTTTTAATCTTCAAATAATGCAGTCATAACTAGTATAAGAATATACTTACAATTATCATTCACTATGTTGAAATGGATGCAGTAAGTTTGGGTTCATAGGGCTTCAGTTGAATGAGTTTTGGTGTTTGCTTTTTTCTTTTTCCTTGCCTGTCTGCTTGGAGAAGGATTACATGTTCAGTGTAAACACTGGCTCCGGTAGCAGTTGGGCTAACATCTCATTGGGCTAACATGCATGCAAACCTGATGCACCCACTTGAATTTGACTATACTGCAATGACAGAAAGAGAAATACATGAAGAGAAATAGATTTGCAGCTGTCTTTAATGTCCGTAGCTCAGCTATTTCAGCAGGTGTTAACAACTTTTTAGGAACTGACCACCATCTTTATTTGCTATTTGACTATGAGTACAGGTGGTTTGGTGCTAAGCACATTTGTTAATTCAAAAACCTTCTGAATCACAGACTGGTTGGATTATGAATAAAAACAGACACGCTGTTTCTAGCCTGGAAAATCTGTTTAAAGAGTATTTCTGCTGTCTACATGTATGTGTGCATGTATACCAGTGACATTTTTACGTGTAAACTGTACTTTGAAACATCATGTATTTATCATACTGTACTGATTAAATTCCTTTAGCATTAACTATTAGTTTAACAGAAAAGGCTTTGTCTTGCAAGAGGAATATGTTATAAAGTCACTTATCAGCTGGTGAATTTTGAGGTTCTGAATACATAATAAAAAAATTAATTTTTTTCCCTTCTCTGTGGGAATCAGGAGAGACTAATTTAAAAAAAAAAACAGTGGGAGTGTCAATAAGGAACTATCCATGCCCTAAAAAAGAGGTGTTTTCTCCCTGAATTCTATCTCCAAGTGATCGATTCTGTTAATTAAATGCTCTGCAGGGTATCAGCAGGCTTGTTCTACATCATCTTTTCTGTTTCTGCTTCAAAAGTGGTTTTTCCTCCTCCAAATTCTACATGATTGTGCTCTATAGCAATGATGCAATTGTGTGGGAAAGCTCAGGCGTGGGTAGTAATGTCACAGCAACAAACACAAAGAGCTTTGCAGCAATGGAAAATTATCAATAACAGAAATAGCTGGTGGTGTTCTGTTTCATAAAGCAACATTAGAAAAAATAAAAGTGAGCATCCAGCACAAACAGCAGGATGTGTAAACTTCAGAATGAGAGGTTTAGTAATGAGAGTAATTTATTTAGCTATTCCTAAAATCTTAATCAGAGTTACATGTCAGCACTGATAATGTATTTACTTTCTCAGCATCTCTCTTCATAATGGGACTGCTTCCCAGAGGAGAAGCTAGAATTTCGTGGACACTGAGGACTCTAGAAGAAAGCAATTTTTACTTCAAATCCTCTGTGCTTCCAGACTTCTTGTTGAAAATAATGAAAGGAAAATCTCTTTTTTTTTCCCCCCTAACTTATTCACTGGGCTCCATCCTTTACAAGCACTTTGACAAATATTCCAAAGTCATGGTGTTGGAAGTCAGGAAGTTATAACTAGTGCATCCTCTCAGCAAGTCTCCCTGGAGCAGGGGAGCTGCTCTTCTCCCTTCAGTTCTGGTTAAGAACTGCGTGGAAGGAGCCCATGGTTTTTGTTCCCCCCTGCACCTGCCCTTTGTAAGAATCTCAACAGTAGATGTGATCCCTGAAGAAGAGTGTTAACGAGTTGATATTCCAGGAAGATGTTTACTCCCTCTGCCTGAATCCCCTACTGTAGTAACAACAAATAACAACATTTATCTTCTCCTTTATTTTGTGGTTCTGTAAAGCTGAAGTCAATAAACTTCTCAGGACGAGGTTGTCTCTTCATAGGCGTGTTTTCAGTTCCTAATACCACCAACATGGTCCCCTGGAGACTTCCAAAAAAGCATATACACATTATCTGGCTATTTACAAGCAGGATGGACAACCTAAAAATATTCATTGGATTCTGTGGGTTTAACAGCCCATAATCCTAGGAGCATGGCAAGGGATGAGTTATTGCTATCCTTAAATGTTTTCTAAGTAAACAGAAGTTTACAGCTATTTTCTCTTTCAAGTGGGTCATCTGTAATATCTATCCAGACAGACACATCTGACAGGTCATGAAAACTCTTTTACAGAGGGTTTATTGGACTCCTTAAAAAATATTTCCTGAATGTTAGTTTCCATATAAAAATGAATCAAAAAGTAAATTAATAAACACAAAAACTTATTATAAAAAATCTGTGATAGGTACCAGCATTTCTCTAGGGTATTTTACAGCAGTTTCTCTCTTCAAAGTGACACAAAGTAACAAAAGTATGATTATGAGTTTTTAGGCTGGCCCTGAAAGAAAAGCAGTTACAAGATGAAACCAGACCAGTATTTGCAGAGATGAAAAAAAAGATGGAATAAATAAAGGCTCTTTCTCCTGACACTTGCCACTGATAAGAGAGACAGCAACCACAGCCCCAACAACAACAACAACAACAACAACAACAACAACAAAAAGGGAAGGGAAGTTCCGGGA
>VZRR01007019.1:22773-39517 GCA_013398015.1 Oreocharis arfaki
GGGAAGGGAAGGGAAGGGAAGGGAAGGGAAAGGAAGGGAAGGGAAAATAAAAAAGAAAATAGAATGGAAAGGTGTTTTTCTCTCTCAGAGCAGCACATTGGCTCCTTTGGTTTCTCAGGTGAGTTGGAAACACAGGGAATCAACATATTTTTTAATAAGACACCACTTTCACTCTACAAGAAGGCAGAGTGAGCTGTACTTCCCTTGTGGGTGCGTTGGCACTGGCATACACTTTTCAGTGCTCATAGCCGGAAACACCTCAGTGCCATTCAGAGATGGAAAGCAGACCTCAGAGATTGACTTGAAAAGTGATGTCTTCTTGCAGAATTTTCATTATCTGTTAAACATGTTTTAATTAAACAAATTCTCAGTAAAATGCTGATGGTAAACACCCTGAATGAAGTTCTCCCAGCATCAGCAGCATTTTCCAGCTATGAAGGAATTTTTTCAGCCCAAACGCATCTACAGTGGATGGAATGGATTTTAAAATCAAACAAAAGCCCATGAACAATTTAAAATCAGGCTTTACAATGATCCCTGCCTGGTCTATTTTCAATAGATGCACCTCATTAAGGGCCCAAATGACAGGCTTAGGTAGTAAAGTCAATACCTTCAAAGCTGCCCTCAAAATCTTTCTAAGACTTTAAGCTACCACCATTAGCAAAGTGTCTGAGATTCTTCCCTAAGAAATCAATAGCAAAATGACCAACAGAGTCCCATGACTTACCATATTTTCTGGTAATCTTTGTCTGAAAATGTGTTTAATCTGTCTGTTATGGATGTGCAATTTTATCACGAGTAGAAGAGCAGATTTGTTAGTTACTGCTAGTGATATCATTGTTGTCAGTAATAGGTTCTTCAAATGAAACATGTACATACACACCTAGGAAATATGCTCAAATCTCTGTAGTACCAATACAAATAAATTACTCAGAGATGCCTGCTTTTGTTCAAGATGGGGAAAATGTCCTCAAAGTATCAAAGCAAACCAAGAAACATAAATCAAAATCATCACCCACTCTGCCAACCTGCCCACCTCACAAAAAGCCTGTTCATTTCCTGAAACACCAAGTAGGAGCAAAGTAAATAAAACAAATAAAGCTGTTTGGTTGGGGGTTTTTTTTAATAAATACATAAATAAAAGGAAATCCCAGGCAGTATCCATGAGGTTGACATGTACACAGTGAACATGGAAACTATTTCAGAATCCTTCCAAATAACGGTTTCTCTGGAGGCATTATCCTAGTTTTAAAAAAAAATAAGTAAATAACTTTCTTTCAAGCTTTCACACACAATTCTCAATTCTGACTTTTTTATCCATCAAGCATAAATTCCAGCTACTACCTTCTCTGCCCTTTTTTAGGGGAAGTCCTTGCTTAATGTAGTGTGTTTAGCTCTGTCCTACCAGGCTTTAGGCAACTCCTAAAGCTATTTTCTTCAATAGCATATTTATGCCTAGAGAGGCTTGATCTCATTTTCTCTTTAAACTCAGGGTCTGGCTTGGCAAAAGCCACAGTCTCAATAAGAACTATTGCAGTCTTTGTGTTTTAAATCTGGCCCGCTAATGCCTTTACCTCAGAACAGTGCAAAACACTGTTCCAAGTGGCGCTGTCATTACTGCTGCTGCTGTGCTTCTGAAATGCCCAGGGTTAACAGGATATAATGAAAACACAGGTCAAGCTGCAAATACTGTGGCATCTTCTCCTCAAGCAGACTGCATTTTTTTCCCATACTAAACAACAATACTCTGTTTGGTGGTAATGAAGCAGGTTTTTATTTTCCTGGTACAGAGGGCAGGAAGAGCATCATGGAAGGGATGGCAGAGCCTTCAGAAGTGGATGATGCTTTTCTAAGCTGAGCTTAGAAATACCAAATGTGTATGACCAGAACACCCCACTCCTTGGTTTTCTGGTTTGTTTTTTGTTGGTTTTTTTTTTTTGCAACAAACATATTCACCACTGACCTGAGTAATTCCAGTCTCAGCTGGTGTCCTTCAAAACAGTTGCCAGCTATCTCCAACATCCGCTGAAGTCCTGATCCCTGCAGCTGTGCAACTGACGGTTTAGACCTCCAAGTGCTAAAGTTACAACTGCCTAAATACTGATAAGACACAAGCATGAAGAGTAGCTGCTGCCAGTAATCCTAGGGGAAATTCAAACACACAAAGAGCCCTCAAAACAGAGAAACACACAGTAAGAACCTGTAGGGGTAAGGTCCCCATGTGGAAAAGCCTAGCCAATGTGCTGTACTGCTGGAATTTCAGTGTGGGTATCAATTGCACAACTAGCTATTTTTGGTTTTCATGTAAGATATTGGTGTTGAAGCTTTTTCCTTTCATCAGTTCAAGTCTTATTCAAGAACATTCTATTAGAGATATGAAAAATTATCATGTTCCTAGAATGCAAAGTATCCTCTACTTGACTTCTAAAGGAGCTCCTGCAACAAACATACAAATGTCTCTGTTGTATTTATAAAATCTGATATTATTACCTGATGTACAGATAGCTGCAATGATTTCCAGAATCAGAACATATATATATTCACTTTGCTTACGCACCTCCTTGCAATGATCGTGTTCTCCAGTGCTGTGTAGAAAACAGACTTTTAAATCAATAATTAACGATATCCTGTTGCTTCTTTTGCCAAGTCCATGAGGGAGCTGTAACCTCTTTAAGAGGGCCAAGACTCCTTGGTGTGTCCTTGTATTCTCTCAGTAAAGGTAAAAGCTTCATCTGAGTAAAGTTCTTCACTAATATGTGACTGTAATATCTTCTCAAGGTATTCATCATAAGGATGCTGGTAAAACTATCAGTACATTTCTTATGCTCTAGAAAAATGCTGACAGTAATAAAGTTTTCGGTGAGAAAACAGAATGTTTGAGATGTCCTCGAATATAATTATTTGTAAAGACATTGTTCCAGTCAAAGAAAATTTAGCTTGCAATAAAAACAAATTAAAGAATCTGCTAGAAAAGAAAGTACTTGAAAAAAAGGTAATTTCTCTGAGTCAATGAGGGAAATTAAGATGGCACATTAGAAGTCCATATAAAATGTATGAAAAATTGGAAGTTACTACTGTAGGAAATAGAATTTGGGCTTGAGCCCACTGAGGTCAAAAAAAGAGCTCAACATTTCACCATGCTTCTCCCTGTCTCTTGGATATTCCCCAAGTCTGCAGGAGACATGCTGTAGTGCAGTGATCAATCTAAGGCAAAGGGGGAAGTGGGCTAAACTAGATCAGAAAACTTAATAACATGCAGGGTTTCCTTCTGGGAAACCTCCAGCTGCTTTATAAATCATCATATGAAACTGCAAACTGGCAACATGATACAGATTGTCCCGGGACCAGCAGAAGATCAGGCATGGGGGTGGCATAGAAGCCCAAAAGATAAGGGACTAATGTGTATGTGTCAAACACCCATAGCCAGATAGCTGTTGAGCCAACCAAGGACTGTTGGCAATAACAGCCAAAGACTCATGGTAATAACAAGCTGTGAGAAAGAACAGGATGTAGGAGAAGAGGCTGTACAGAGGTAAGGCAGCACTTTCCTGGGCCAAACACCCTTGTGCAGGCCAGACAGCTCATTAGTTGGATCTACACTGGAGCCAGGACTGCTGATCATTTTTTCTCTCTTTCTTATTTTTCTCTCTCCCCTTCTTTAATTCCTCTCTCTCTCTGCCTCTCTTACTTTTCCTCCTAGTCCTTGATCCAAAGCCCACTACTGTGAGATTGTATTAGGATCAGGGACTAACATGGCAATTTCCATGCCAAGTGTGTTACTTACTAATAAAATTTTGGAAGGTTTGGCAGACCCTCTGATTTTTGTCATTAATTTCAACCCTGAGCGTCTGTGAATCTTGGGTGCTCACTTCCCCTTGCTGGTGGGACACCACAGGTGTGGATGCAGCTTGTCATCTCATCTACATAAAAATGGCCAGTCAGGATTATTTCTTCATCTCTTTTCATTTCAGTTGTTTAGCATCTAATCCTTATTACAGGATTATTTTTCTAATCCTCAGTAAATCACATATGGAAAAATAACAGCATGCTCTCCAACTGACAGCACCTTTGCAAACTTCGAAATCCCCTTGACATGCTTGTTTACTGACTTCTTTCTTCAAATTACATTTCTCTTTCCCACTTATTTTGTGCCTATATCTGTGTGTTTGTATGCATATGCATCTACATCTACATGCTTAAGCACACACCCATATATTTATACAGCCACTACAGGGGCCTATGTTATCCATTCCTAATGTAAAGTGAGGCTATTCTGTCTGTTAAAAAACATCACCACTTCAGTTTAATGAGAAAGAAAATAAACAAGACTTTAAAATACAGTTATCTGCCAGTTTCTTTCTGCTGATGGGAAGTATATGGTACCGCATAGAGGATGAATTATTTCATGGACATGAGCATGAGAAAATTATATTTGACTCCTTAAGAAAAAAAAAAACATTTCGCTGTGCTCCTAAGTTCTGAAAGCACAAAGCAGATCTTATGCTTATTTGCTTGCATTATGGTCCCAGACAAGCGCAACTGAAACAGGCTTTCTAGACAATGCAAAAAATTCAGGTATCTGGAAACGAGGCAGATCTAACCAAAGCAAAATACACCCAGAAGTATTTAGCAGCAGCGACATAGTAATGCCCTGATATGCCACTCCTAGCTGTCATCTCCCCCAAGGAAATACTAGAGTAAATCTGGCTTTCAGGACTTGAGGTTTTTCCACATTTTTTTGGTGAGGGGGAAGGGGCATAGTCAATGTATTAATGGATCCAAAAAAACTCAAATTTGAAGAAACACGTTATACTGAATACTGAAGAAACACACTGAATACCACACATCATCACTAAAACAACCTTGAAAAACTGTCCTTGTTTGTTAAGAACACATACAATGCATAGCATTTTCATGTGAATATTTGTACTTTGGAGTCCTTCCAAAAGGATTATAGATTTCATATGTTGTAAGTGGTCTTTGCTGTCATTTGAATGACATTAGCTATTCTGTGGTGACATGAGGAGGCTTGCTGCCTCTTACATTTCATCACAAGCCCCTTTTTACAATTATAGAATATAAATGATGTGAAAGCTTCATCTGTGTACTTACACAAAACAAAAAGCAGTACATCAGCAGAACAAAGTGTCACTGTCACTTATGTCAGAGTAACGGAGTTGTTGAAAACCATCAAACCCAGATGAGCACAAAGTGCAGCCTGGATTTCCAAAGCAGTGTGTGGAGAAAACAAGTAAGTTGTGCTTGATGAAGTGTCTCAGTTTCCGACATCTGCTGCTAGGAACTTGTTGCACATGGGGACTGTGGCATCCCTGAACTACCAGCTGCACAAATTGTCTACTTGCTGTTGGCAGCATAACGTCTGCCTTTCCAATTCAATACAAAGCTATTATCAACAGATTTAATTTTAGCCCCTTGCAAATGTGCACTTTGTTTTCACACCTTACTCTGCCAGAAACCATGCACTCAGAACAGAAGTGTAGACTAAATATCACACAAAATCAAGAGTAAAAGTAATGAAACAAAAAAAAAGAAAACAAACAAAAAGAAATCCCACCACTTCTGTCTTCTTTTTGAAAACTTGAATCTTTCAAGAAACTTGCTTTCTTTCTTGCTGTATTCAAAGTGGTTTATTTGGACAACGAAAAAGGAATGAGCAAATTAACAGGGTTTATCTCCCCATTGTAGTGGTAAACAATTGTCTTTGCATGTTTCTCTCTTGCTAGGACACTTAATGATTAAAAACATCAAAGGAGAATAAATAAAAAGACATTAAAAATAAAATTACATCCTGAGGTCCTTTAATTTGCTCACAATTTATAGGACTAGACTAATGAAACACGGAGTTTTAAAAATTAAGATTTTAGTTAAAGGTTAACTTGTTGAAATTAGTTAAAATAGATTTAATAAGTAAACCCAGCTGGGGTTAATTAAAGAATTAATGATTAGTTAGAGAGTTAGGCCTGAAATAAGATTTTAAGAAGTAAATAATTGATTGCTTGTCATCTTATATTTGTTCAGCTGTGCCTAGAATGAGAAACAGAAAACACTGATTAATAGATCTAAAGAAATATAGACAATTACTAATTTTTCCATTTGAAAACCCATTCAGAAGTAATGAAGGGAGGTACTGGAGGTGCTCCAAGACTAATATGTATTGTCATAAAAACAGAAAGGCAGAAAGGTCAAAGTGAGGGAGAAGAGTCTTACTTCATCATCTACAACCTCTCCCCAAATAATGTGACCACTGACTCAATTCAAGGAACAAACCACACATGCTTAATGACTTTTCAGCTGATCACCATATGAAGCAGAGAATCAGAGGTGTCAATGTTATAAATATGCATTTGTATTTTAAGTATTTAGAACTTTTGTAGATAAATAGACTCTGTATTGTTCTGTGATTTTGCATTTCATGTTAGGGAGCTATCCCACGCAGATGCCTCTCACTGACAATAAACATACGCTTTCTAACCCTGTTAGAGAGTCTTTGTCCATCTTAGCTAGGTATTGATATTAGATCAATGCCCATATTTTGGTAAATTACTAAGAGAATCCGTAAGATTACCCAGCACCTCACATTCAGCTTATCTCTTTGTGAAAGATGCTGGGAAGTGAGGCATATGGAGGAGAGTCTGTACTTGAGGTTTGGAAAGTCTTCAGCCCTAGTGAAAAGCCCACTGAATTCTCAACTGGGCACAGTACCACAGCAACAACCTGGTAACACAAGCCAGACTTGCATATCAGCTCTGTCATAGCATGGTTTTGCCCACTCATATATCCTACAAATCTTGTCATTTCCCAGTAGTCAACAGATGTATGTGCAAAATATTTAAACACATGAAAAAGCAAGCAAGCAAGAAAGCAAGAAAATAAATGAAACTTTCTTCGATATAAATGGGCTCCACAGTCTAACTCTTGTATGTTTTCTTGTATTTAGTCTAATTTTAACAACTAAAACAATCTTACATGTTGTCTCCAGTCCAACAAAACATATCATCTCCTTGTAGCAACTTGGGAAAAATTCTGCGAAACTTAAAAGGTAGCAAAGCAGAAAAATATAGGATATCTCAATTTAATATTTTATATTTCATTTTATTTTGTATAGAACCTTCATGTTCCTGTTGCTAGGAGAAGGGAAGGCTGAAAGCTTAGGACATCATAAGATGCACAGTCTGAATATAGAATCTACATTAGTCCTTCCCAATGCACTGATAGGCATAGCCAGACCAGCTGGAGAATGAGGCCACATACTTACAGTGAGTATACAGACCAAAACTTGCATGCAAAGAGTACAGTAATACTTTTTAAAATTCAATGGTTTTGTCATCTGCAGTAGCCAGTCTGTTTCTGGGAAGCTGAAAGATACCTATGACAGATATATATCTTACAAGCCACATAACACTGGTCTGCCAAGCATTTCTTATTTTAGCTGGATTTGCTGAATCCTTCTAATGAGTATATGTTTTTTTCCTTAAGCAGCAATATGTGAATAATCTATATTTAATGAAGTGTCTGAACACAGCATTTTGAAATTCCATGCAGAGTCCCATTGATACATTTGTAAAAGACACAGGCAGAGCAAAATATCAAGATGTGGAAGTGTGGGAAGTAAACATGAAAAAGTTTTCATGAATTCTTAATAAATCAGTGAAGCTAACCAACTGGGAAGTGTTTATATCCCAGAAATTCCAAGAATCAGTTTCTGAATATGTTCAATGATATCTTCTTGCGTTTCTTACACATACCTTCATTCACTTGCAAAAATGCATATCTCTGGAATCGGTATTTCTGTTGCGTGATTTCAAAGAGAAGGAAACAAGAAACATGGAATTTAACTCCAAAAATGGATTCAGAAAATATAATTTTTGTTTAAACAAATAGTTGTCAGAGCAACCTCTGAAATCACGTCAATATTCTGATTAGGTGGCAGAAATAAAACATATTTATGGCCATTAAAACTATATGATTGGGTAAATTTTGGTTAAAATTTGGTTAAATGCATAAGCTACATATGAAAAAGTCAGACAGAGTAATTTTGTACTTTATGAGCCTTTCTCCTCTGTAATGTTAGGTCAAGGGAGGGGATTGCCCTGCTCTGCTCTGCACTGGGGCAGCCTCACCTCGAGTGCTGGGCAGCTCTGGGCGCCACAATATGGGATGGGCTTTGAGCTGTTAGAGAGTGCCCAAAGAGGCCAACGAAGATGGTGAAGGGCCTTGAGGGGAAGCCGTGTGAGGAGTGGCTGAGCTCACTTGGTCTGTTCAGCCTGGAGAACAGGAGACTGAGGGGACACCTCACTGCAGTTACAACTTCCTCGTGAGGGGAAGAGGAGGGGCAGGCACTGATCTCTTCTCTGTAGTAAGCAGTGACAGGACCTGAGGAGATAGCCTGAAATTGTGTCAGGAGACATTTAGGTTGGATATCAGGAGAAGGTTTTCCACCCAGATGGTGTCTGGGCACTGGAACAGGCTCCCCAGGGAAGTGATAACAGCACCAACCCTGACAGAGTTCAAGAAGCACTTGGACAACATTCTCAGGCACATGGTGNCTGGGCAGCTCTGGGCGCCACAATATGAGATGGACTTTGAGCTGTTAGAGAGTGCCCAAAGAGGCCAACGAAGATGGTGAAGGGCCTAGAGGGGAAGCTGTGGGAGGAGAGACTCCAGTCACTTGGTCTGTTCAGCCTGNGAAGCCGTGTGAGGAGTGGCTGAGCTCACTTGGTCTGTTCAGCCTGGAGAACAGGAGACTGAGGGGACACCTCACTGCAGTTACAACTTCCTCGTGAGGGGAAGAGGAGGGGCAGGCACTGATCTCTTCTCTGTAGTAAGCAGTGACAGGACCTGAGGAGATAGCCTGAAATTGTGTCAGGAGACATTTAGGTTGGATATCAGGAGAAGGTTTTCCACCCAGATGGTGTCTGGGCACTGGAACAGGCTCCCCAGGGAAGTGATAACAGCACCAACCCTGACAGAGTTCAAGAAGCACTTGGACAACATTCTCAGGCACTTGGTGTGACTCTTGGGCCTGTCCTGTGCAGGGCCAGGAGTTTGGCTCCGTGATCCTTGTGGGTCTCTTCCAACTCCGCTTAATCTGTGATTCTGTATGACATTTGAGAGAAAGATTTTGTCACCATTCTGTTCTAACACTGCTTCCTGGTCCAACAAAATCCTTCTCCACCTTCACAAAGAGTCTTTTTTAAGGCAGAAACTGCTGTAAAACAGGAGAAATAGGAAAATGAGTTCCAGAAAGGCTGTAAAAATGGTTATGACCAGTGCAGACAAGATGACAGGAAAGTTGCTAATGAAAAAATAAGCATAGTTTCTACTAACTGTGTAAATCATTAAGACAGCCTGACTTTCAGAGCTCCTTCTTGCTCCTATATCAGCTGTCTAAGACAATGAACCATGTAGTCAATAGATCTAACTTATCAAAGGGAGCGAAAAATAGAGACTTGGCTTAGACTGGCAGAATGGACAAGCAAAAATCAGATCTTACAGACCAAAATTTACTTACTGGTCATAACCATTTTTTTAAATAACCATATTTTAAAATATGACTGAAATGTAAACTCTACTATGAAGAACTTCTATTTGTGTGTAAGTGTGGATAGTGAAATACCTAAATGGAAAGTTTGCGCTGAATTCAAAGGAGATTGTGTGGAATTATATAATAAAAAAGAAAGCAACAACCACATAAATAAAAAAACAAATAAACCCTCACCTGAATAGGAAATAGAATCCTTCTTCTTTCTTTCGAATATTGTAAATTCTTCCTCTGTGTTTGTGTAGCTGAGTTACGAATCTCTTTTGAAATTCTACTATATTATTAAGGAACCGTAAGATTTAAATTTTGTGGGCTATTCCACAATGCAAAAGGAAGAAAGGAAAAAGTGTCAATTGAAGGCATATTAGTGCAAGAAAAGAAAACACATAGTTAAAGTGTTAAAAGAGAAGTGTTAAAAGAGAAGAAGGCATAGAAGGTTCTAGAAAAAATAAACCTAATGTATCAAAACTACAACTCTCCCAGCTTAGCTGTTGGCATATAGGTTAGCATATTTTTCAACTAGAATTTTCTTTTTTTAAATGAACACATTTAGATTTCATATACCTTAAGAGGGAATAAATAATTTACAAATTTAAGTTTGTGAATCTAAATGAGAGGGGCAGTGGGAATTTGAGGTTTTGCACTGAATGGCAAGAAATTTCAAGGGAATGCCAGGGGCTATTTTTATTATTACTGTAATTTAGTAGCTAGAAAAAGACCTGAGAAGAAAGGGAAGCACATTTGCGAAATATTAAAAGCTATGCTTGTAGGCTTGGATTTTATTCTGTACAGGGCAGGAAATGAAAGTGGACCTTAATAGGAGGGATTCTCTTTTAGGAAGAAAAATATTGCCAACCATATTTAGTAGAGTTTTGTAGAAAGCAAACCTGTACCATGATTGCTGGTCAGAAGTGGCTTGTGGGTGGATCTGTGGGTGCTCAGCACTACTTCTAATGAGTCTCTTCCTATAAGAGTGAACCTCTAGGCGTAGGAAAACAAAAACCTAGTCAAAAGGAACAAGTACACATAATGACACTCTAAACATACATAATTATAAGACAGAACCATGAACATTACTGTGTACCCTTACATGCTGCTCTAAGCAAAAGCTGCAGTTTGGGTTTTTACAATTTGCCTGGACCAACTATCATTAAAATCAAAGCTACAGAATAATATTTTCATGCAAATGAAGGACTTAAATTATCACAAGCCTGCAATAGAGAGGAAAAAAATTAAAATGTCCCTTAGATCTTGAGGAGGGCTATTATAAATCAGTTATTTGCCTGCTACTGAATCAGACTTTGTCCAAATAACAGATTTTACATTCTGAAAACAAGATACTTCAGGATTAGTGTGTGTTTAATTTTAGATATTTTAGTCTTCATACCATGCAGATTTATTCATAATATTAATAAAGTTTATGAGTTTTCAGAACTTTTTTGCTTTCATAAGCTTACTGCACACAGCCCTTTGACAGCTATTTGGCTATTAAGAAAAATATCATAAGATTGGGTTTTTACATACCAGAATTTTTTCACAGTGCTTCTCCTCTTTTCGTCCCAGGCATGTTCATTACTTAAAATATTTTGTTATCTTAACTGCTTTGGTTAAAAGAGTAGTATGAAATTATGTGCCTCCCCTTATTTACTAGCAGTTCAACACAGCAGTAACATCAAAAAGATTTGCATACTGTTTTTTTTATTTATTTCTGACAAATATAGCTTATTTTCTTTGAAAAGCTATAGCAGCATAAAAGGATTTTTAAGCATGCAAAGAGAATGGCATTTGACACCTCTCAGATGTTACAGTCAAGAAGGTTGTAATAGGATGACTCTGCATTGCTCTCATTTTGCCTTATTAATATGCTAAAGTCATTTTTGCTGTGCAGTGTAGCAGTTTGACACACAGGAGAATTAACTCAAGCTGTATTTATTATGGTTGCAGGGATAGTCTAGTGAAGTTTGCAATTACCAGCCAGGATAAGTGACTTCTCTGGGACCCATGAAGCACTAAGAGTGAAATTCACTGCTCTGAGAAGACTAACACAGGACCTGTCCTTTATTCAGTGTTCAACATAGCACTTGCAGACACTTTAAGCTTGGGTCAGTGATGTGAACAAGATTAAATTTTATGCCTTTGTGTGGAAAACTGTGGATCAGAAACCTAGTCATCTCAGTAATGAGAAAGGATGCTTCCTGTGATTGTGAGAACAAAACGGTAGAGCGGTTTCAGGAATATGTGGGAGGGACAGAAAGCCTCAGATTAGGCCACATTTTGGGTGAAGAGCTTTTTTATAAATATGATAAGAAGAATGCCCTCAACCTTTTAGCATGTTAGCACATAAGCTTAGCAAATAACAAGCTATCTGGATCATGACTTGTGCAAGTCCGTAAGATGTACTGAATATATGTCTTCACTATTTGTAGAAGTATCTAGAGGAAACAAAGACTGTACTATATTTAAGTGTCTAGGACTATTGTTCTTGTTCTTACTACTGTCACTGATTAATCATGATGTTTTCAGCACCTGTTATGGGTAAGAATGGACAGAATTTTCTTCATTTGCATAGTCATTCCATACCTCCAGCATTTGTTATGGTGCATATTTGGTGTCTAGACATTCTTCAGTACAGGGATAACTTGCTGTGTAATCTGGTATAAATTCAGAGAGTCTTCTGAGAGTTGAAATTTAATTGACTCTCTGAGAAAAAGATGAACATGAATGAATAATCTTCCTATAAATCAAAGTAGAATCATTCTCAGATGCCTCCTTTACATCCTCTGAGTCCAAACAAATGAAGACAACTTTGATATGACAAGGTCTGTAAATTAGATATGAATTGAGTGCGTGTATTCTTGCCACAAAATTTCATTTTCCTTGAAAACAGTGAGGTTCCCTGGAAACAGAAGGGCGAAGCTCCCCATTATAAGCTCAGAGGAAAAGTACCCAGGTGCACATCACCAGCTTAGTCACCAGACCCCATGACTAAGCTGGCTCTGAAAGACCCATGGTGGTACACAAGGAAAATGTCAAGTATCTTGAAAGACTATACCTCATTTCCTTACTTTTCTGTTTGTTGCCTTTTCTTTCTTTTCCTCAGTTCTGCAGTCAAGAACTCAAAACTACAGAATTTTACTGGAATGAGTATTATTTACTCTAGCATTTTGCTTGCAACACGGATGAATCAATGGGAATTAATTGTTTCTTCAGAAGCAATGACGCAAAAGAGGTACAGTGGGCAGATGGGTGACATGTTTGTGCAAGAATGTACCTTGACATTTAGAACTAAGCCTCTATTTAAAAGCTTAAAATGATGGCTTTCCTATGCAAGGGCAGTGCAGCAGGCACATCCACCTGACTAAACTTGCTCTGGAATTTCAGAGCATTACAAAGACTTAAAACAGAGGAATACTTGCCCAGTAAATTCTTCTTTTTTAGTATTTGTAAAGGGTTTGTAGAAAAAAAAATAAAGACGAGGAGGGTGCATAGGAATTTAGAAAAGAACACAGAGGGACAAAATAATGACATATTAGGTGACTAGATCATCAGGGTGCCAGAATCTTGTGCATGAAGCACAAGGCTCCATTGCTTTATAGATTTGAAAGAAGACTAGTCACAGAATCACAGAATCACAGATTAAGCGGAGTTGGAAGAGACCCACAAGGATCACAGAGCCAAACTCCTGGTCCTGCACAGGACAGGCCCAAGAGTCACACCATGTGCCTGAGAATGTTGTCCAAGTGCTTCTTGAACTCTGTCAGGGTTGGTGCTGTTATCACTTCCCTGGGGTGCCTGTTCCAGCGCCCAGACACCATCTGGGTGGAAAACCTTCTCCTGATATCCAACCTAAATGTCTCCTGACACAACTTCAGGCCATTTCCTTGGGTCTTGCCACTGCTCACTACAGAGAAGAGATCAGTGCCTGCCCCTCCTCTTCCCCTCACGAGGAAGTTGTAACTGCAGTGAGGTGTCCCCTCAGTCTCCTCTTCTCCAGGCTGAACAGACCAAGTGACCTCAGCCATTCCTCGTATGGCTTCCCCTCTAGGCCCTTAACCATCTTCTAGCCCTCCTTTGGGCACTCTCTAATGGCTTAATGCCTTTCTAATATTGTGGTGACCAAAACTGCACACAATATTTTTTAATAAATCATCTGCTTTTCTGCTCAAGTCCAGCAATATTGGTTAGCACTCTTATTTTGATTGGAAAAAACCCCAATCAAACAGCCTGTTTAGCTTACCTTTTCAGCTAGATACGGCACACTGAAAAGAAAGCCCTCTCCAGACTGTCACTTCCCAAGAAAAACTATTGCTAGAAAAATGTTTGAATTCAAAATCCCTTTAAATCCATGCAATGTTGCAATAAATGTAGTTGAAAGACACACATGATAGGAAAGAATTCACTGTATATTACAGAAACGCAGCTTCTTTTGAATTGTTTGATATTTTACATTGGAAAACAATACACCCATAGTAAAAAAACTATGAGAAAACATCACTGCTAAGGGCTTGCATAATCCTGGAGGAGGCAAAATTTTCTGTGGATATTGATGGAAGAGTCCTGTACTGACTAAAATGGATGAGATATCACATATGCCAAATGAGAATCTGAAAGTAAAATGAGAAAAATGGGCTAAGATTAAATCAGAGCCAGGCAAATTTGGAATACCATGGTGCCTCTAGCAAGTCTGGAGTACAGCCTTGTTTACATAGAATGGAAAAAGCATAAACACCCACAAGGCTATTTCAAAATAGCAGCTAAGTACTACTTCTAAATGGTTCCCCATATGAAGTCAGGATGTGACACAGACACAGAACGAGAAAAGATTATGATTCTAATTGAAATATCATGTCCAGACCTGTGGACTTTAAACTGGAAATGAGATACTGGTATGAAAAATCAAGCCTGACATTTAGTGATATCTGTGGTGCAGCTGATTATCAGTCTGTGCACGTGGTACACCCAAGTACTCCTCAGTTAATCTGAGGGTGGCAAATTAACAGGACATCCACAGGGGGTGATCAGCAGAGGTGGGAAAATGATCTGGCTGAAGTCAATGGACACGCTTGGAACAGAGTGACTCCCTGGACTGCTGGCCACCTTCACAATTCACAACCTGAGCAGGTCATGCAGAAGCCCTCCTGATGGAAATTTTAGATGATTCTGGAGGCTCTTTCTGAGTGTATCGCTCAGCCTGGAAAGTGACTGAGACTACCAGAGACTAGTCAGAGACTACCCACAGTGGTCCCTGCTGCAAATCTAGCCAGTTTGAATAGCGATACAATATTTGTCAAAAGTATTTTGAAACTGTTTTCTGGTACAGAAATGATCACATAGGAGAGTCTTTTGTACAGGTGCACTTGAAATGGTTTTTCCTTGTGGTTTAGACCGGCTATATTGAGGGATATCAATAAGGAAGAAACATGCTTGTGTTGGGATCCTTATATAGAATAAGTCAGCTAGGGTACAAAAACTGAGCCAAGAAATGCTTTGGGAAGTATCTCCTTGTCCAACTGGGGACAGCCCTGAAGCAGACCTTACAGCAGAGGTTCCTGTTGCCATCCATGTAGTTGTTGGTCTTCTTGTTTGGGAGATTTCATTTCTCATATGAGCATTATGCTATGTCCAAATCCCAATAAAGTTTTAAGTATAAAAATAACACAGTCCAGAGTCTGTGTAACAAGACAGTTCCATACTTTGTATTTCAGAGTATAATGGCCTACATTTTTAACACATTAGCCACCTTAGCTTGGACTGGCAACTGGAGATACTTGAAAGGAGGTTATTTTATAGGAATGGGCATTTTTCACTTGTGAAAAGAAAGCCTCTTCAACATGACAAATTGGTGACAAAGAATACAGTAACTGCTGTAGAGTATGCAGAGTGCTTTGGCATACAGAAGAAGAAAAACCTTAAGAACACATTGAGGTCAGGCTATCTACCAGCAGGAATCTAAAGCGGGGAATTTATAGCATTACCATGTAATAGCAAAAAATGTTATAATAATGCTTTTAGACAGGCATGCTGGAACAAGGTATAAACAACAAAAATAACCAACTTGCATCACAGACACATAAGATTTCACTATAAATGCATGATAAATTCAAGGTGACACAGCTTGAAGATAAATACAAGTGAAGTTCTGTTAGGAGAAAGTATACAGTAGAATTCTTTGTCCTTTTACAAAGCTGAACAGGCAAATGGATGGCCGATATATCTCTTTCTTGCATAATAGATACTCCTATCAGTAAAGTACCCAAATACCATCAACAAGCAATACAGCAAGTAAAGAGGAGAGAGAAACAGGAAAAAGTAAGAAACAGTGGACAAAAACCATCCTGAGGGTCTTAGACAAGAAAAGCACTCTTTAGGAGCTTATGTGTACTAAACAATATGGTTCTTGGGGAAAAGGTCCAAATAAATTTGGATATCTGCCATGCTTAAAACAAAGCACAGTGCAGCAAAGATAGGATGTAAGAGCAGGTGTCAGAACCAAGTTCTGGGATCCCAGTCTATCACTGAGCTGTTATTTAAGCTCAGGTTTCATTTCACCTGTATTTCTTTCTTCTCTTCCCTTTTCTCTGTTCCATTTTCCGATAATCACAAGTTAAGCTGAGTTGGTAGGGACTCATCAAGTCATCAAGTTCATCTCCTGGCCCTGCACAGCACCATTCCCTAGAATCACACCGCGTGCCCAGTAGTATTGTCCAAACACTTCCTGAGCTTTGTCAGGCTTTGTGCTGTGACCACTTCCCTGGGGAGCGTGTTCCAGTGCCCAAACAACCTCCAGGAAAAGAATCTTCTCCTGATATCCAACCTAAATGTCTCCTGATGCACTTTCAGCCTGTTCCCTCGAGTCCTTTCAATGGTGACCACATGTGCTGGTTTGAGGAAAATTTTTGGGGGGACTGTACTCTGATAGAAGGTGAATCACAGCTACCCCTCCCCCACCAGGTTCGGGAAAGGAATCTTCTTCAGAGGAAAGTGAAAGAGATAAAAAAAACCCTATTTATTTAACAAACACACACGGAAACAAAAAAAAGGAATGAAAAAAAACCTGCTATACAATAAAATCTCTTGCTATGGAGAGAAAACTTGGAAAACTTCAGAGTCTTTCTGTGGGTGTGGCCTCTCTCCTCCGTCTCAGAGCTGGGGTGGTGTGGGGGCCCCTGCCCCCCTCCGAAC
>VZRR01007019.1:39796-77191 GCA_013398015.1 Oreocharis arfaki
TGTCCAAGTGATTTATGAAGATGCTGAAGAGCACAGGGCTGAGGATGGAGCCCTGTGGAACCCCACCAGTGACAGGTCTCCAGTCTGATGTCACCCCATTCACTGTAACCGTTTGCACCTGACCCGTGAGCCAGGTGCTCACCCATCACATGATGTGTCTATCCAGCTGTGTGCTGGACATTTCATCCAGAAAGATCCTGAAAGAGACTATCAAAAACTTTACTGAAATCCAAGAAGATGACATCCTCTGGTTTCCCTTGATCAGCTACGTGGGTTACCTTGTCATAAAAGGAAATCAGGTTTGACAAGAATGGCTTTCCTCTCAGGAAGCCATGCTGGCCCAGTGACTGTGTTGTCCTTCAGATGTTTTTCCATACCTCTCAGAATAATCTTCTCCATTCCTTTAACAGGCACTGAAGAGAGACTGACAGGTCTGTAGTTTCTGGGCTCCTCTTTATCACCCTTCTTGGAAATCAGGGCAACAATTGGTAGCATCCCCTCAGCTGGGACCTCTCTGGATTTCCAAGACCACTCAAAATTCATCAGGAGAAGTTTTACCATGTCATCAGCCAGCTCTTTGAGGATTCTTGTATGAATCCCATCAGGTCCCATAGATTTTCAGGGATACAACTGGAGCAGCAGATCCTGCACAATTTCAGGGTCAGCTGGGACCTGATCTTTCTCACAGTCATGGTCCTCTAGCTCGGAGCACTGAGACCCCTTTGGTCCATCATCCATGTTAAAGGCAGAGGCAAAGGATACATTAAACACCTCTGCCTTGTCCACGTCCCTATTTGTGAGGTGACCCTTCTCATTCTGTAATTGCCCAAAGTTATTTATACAGTGCATTTTGCTATTAATATATTTGGGAAAAAAAAAAAAAACAACCAACTTTTTATTGTCCTCCACAGTTCTGGCCATCTTCAACTGCAATTGATGTGTGGCCACGCAAGTTTTCTTTCTGCAGTGGGAAGCAGTATCTCTATATTCATCCCATGTCACCTGACTTCACTTCCACTGGGCATATACCTTACTTTTTTGTCCTATTTCCGAGAGAAGATTCCTGTTCAGCCAAGCTGGCTTCCTGCCTTGCCAGCTTGACTTCCAACATTTGGAAATTGCCTGCTCCTGTGCCTTTAGGGGGTGATGTTTAACAAGTGACCAGCACTGATGGACCCCAGCACCTCCAACATATTTTCCCAATGGTCCTCACTCACCAATTGCCTGAGCAGCCTGAACTCTGCTCTCCTCATGTCCAGATCTGAGGGTTTGCTGGCACTTTTTCTCCCAAGAGAGATTTTAAAATCAATCACTTCATGGTGACTGTCACCAAGATGGCCACCAATTTCCACTTCACTCACTAGATCCTCTTCGTTTACAGGCAGTAGATCAAGGATGGCATCTTTCCAAGTTGGCTCCCTTAGGACCAACAGGTTCCATAAAGCTGTCACCAAGGTTTTTTAAGGATGTTATGACCTGGGCTGTATCAGCTATGTGATGCTTCCAGCTAATTTCTGGCAAGTTGAACAGAGTCTCCCTCATAAGAAGTGTCCCTTGGTTCCTCTAAGCTTAATTCATCAGCATCATCATTCTGCCTATAGGTCTATACTAGTTTCCCACAGTGACATCTACATTATTCATTTGCCCCTTGATTCTTATCCAGAGGCTCTCAGCCCTGGAGCTCCATACATTCTAACCCTTCTGTACATACAGTGCCAACCCCCCACTTCTGCCCTGCCTCTCCTTCCTGAAGAGCCTGTAAGTGTCCACCATGGCACCCCAGAATTCATCCCAACAGGATTCTCTTAGGCCAATCATATCATATGTGTGGGACTGGGCCAAAGTTTCAAACTCTCCCCATTTGGTCCTCATGCTGCCTGCATTAGTGTAGAAATATCCCAGGTGTGGTGCATTGTAGCCAACACCTTGTGAAGCAGATTGAGGGACCCCATTATTGCTCATTTCCTCAAGTTTTGGCACATAATCACATTGTTCATCACTGGAGAGTCTGGTTTTTCCCCCTTCCCTCTTCCAAGCAACTTTAAAGTCCTGTCAGTGAGCCCTGCTAGTTCCTGTGCTAGAATTCATTTTCCCTCTGAGTTTATCCCATCAGGTGTCAGTAGACCAGATGCTGAGTAGCTCATCCCATGGACAAAACCCCAACATTTTTCTGACTACTCCAATCTCGGAGCCAGTGGTGGATCTGCCTATTTCTGTCAATATTACTCCTTGTTACTGGAAGGATCAAAGAAATCACTGATCCTACTACCAATTATCTCAGGGCCCTGAAGTCTCTTCTGATTGCTCTCACACTTCTCTTTGTCAGTTCCAGACTGCCAGCTTGAACAATAAATACCGGGAAGTAGTCAGGGGGCCTTACTAGGCTGGAGAGTTTCCCAGTGATGTCCTTTATCTGAACCCCTGGGAGACAGGAGACTTCCCTGTTAGTTGGGTCTGGTCTGCCTATTGGGCCCTCCGTTCCCCTTAGAAGGGAGTCTCCTGTTACAACTACCCTTCTTTCACTCTTGACAGAGGAGGATGTGATGCGGGGTACAGGTGGTGTTGCTTTAGGATCTCTATCCCAGACTTTCCACCACCTCATCAGCTGTCTGGCCTTCTAGGTCCAGAGACTCACACCTGTAGTAACAGGTGCCGGTCCTACTTGTCATATTCTGAAGTGGAGGAGGAAGAGAATTGTAAATCTTACTAATTTACAAGCCACCCAGGCTGCTGCCTCCATATTCAGTACCCAACAGGTGCATGCATGGAAACTGAGAAATGCCCACACACATTTGCTATGTCTAATGAAGATTGCATTCTCCTACAACATGAATGGTGTTCAATGCAATATCCTCCCTGACATGCATAAAGAAACAGGTCCCTGCTCTAAAATCTGCAATCTGTGCAGCAGAGGTATCATCAGAAAGTTTGCAGAAGTTTCCCTCACAACCCCCTTGAAAGCTGGACACGAATCAGCTTGAAAGCAACATCTGTTCTGTACGCACCAAAAAGTGCTTTGTACCATGTGGGGAATATGAAACAAATGGAGTCGCAGAAGAAACAGACAAATACAAGCAAATTCCAGGTAACTCAGGGATAGGCAAACTTCTGAGAGAGCAGAGAACTCACATTTCAGTATCAGCATCTTTTTATTTTCAAATTATCTCAGAAAATGGAAGATTAAATTATTTGACAATGAGCATTTAAGCATTTTGCTTGAAGAGGAAAAAAAGAACCTAATTTGAAAAAACAAAACCACAAAGTCTTCCGAATATATCTGAAGGAATAACACTTGATGTAATTTGTCTAGAATTCCAACAGACTTTGATAAGCTCCCTTGCTCAATGGAGCTCTTAACGTGCTGCAATGGACTAGAAACAGGTGGTGAAATTCGAATGCTACTAAGGTGAGAGGAGTTCTGTCATTGATTTCATTGAGGTTATGCATTTAGCCAGAAAATCCTGGTGGGAAAGAATGGTCATTTTCCAATTTGGCAAAAATATCAGAATACAGTAATCCATGCATCTCTGCTATGATTGGTTTTGTAGAAGATAGTTATACAAATATAAATTAAACTCTGAAGGCAGGGGTAAGACTGATATGCCAGAAACAGCAACATGAAGCAAGTTAGTCAATATTTAATAAGATTTTGCAGAAGCTACCCAGGATAGCAGAACAAATTTCAGTAATAAATGCAAGGTCACGCTTTTTATGAGAACCAATCTGAACCATTGATCAATGCTGTTTGACTCTGTATTTACTAGAACAATTTAGAAGAAAACCCAAGGCCTGACATATAACTAAATGTTTATGAACATTTTTGCAAAAGAGAAACCACTCAAATTCTGTTTGAACAGATGTCTGGATTCATAAGCATCTCTTTGCTCAGGTTCCTCCTACAGTTTAGCAGAAATGACACATCTGCCATCTCTCTCCTCCCAAGCTCAATAATTAGAAGCTGAAATTGCAAAGCCAGAAAGTCCAACCAAAATAACAGAAACATATCTATGAACAGACTTGCAGTGCAGCTTGTAACATTTACCTACTCAGAAAACACAAACTTTTCAGAGATTTGTTATTCAGCCTCTTACGTAGATGAAGGTCAGGATTAGGGGGCAGAGCACCATGGGTGGCATTGTCGTAGAAATCTGTTGTAGACCTCCTGACCAGGAATATGAGGCAGAAGAGGCCTTTGGGCAACTGTAAGAACTCACATGGTCACATGGCCCGATCGTCACATAGAAGTATGGCTACCCCAATATCTGCAAGAAGGACAGAATAGGAGAGCACAAACAATCCAGGAGGTTTCTGTAGGGCATTACTGATGACTTCCTGTGGAGCTAACACGAGGAGGAGCAATATTAGATGTCCTACTGACAACAAGGAAGGGCTGTCTGGGAATGTTGGGGTGACCACAAGACAGAGAACTTCAGAAGCATGGGAGAGTAGAACAGAGCAAAAATCAGGACCTCAGCCCCAGCCTTCAGGATGGTAGATGTAGGTAGATGTTCAGAGATCTCTTCGGTAGAATCCTGTGGAATATGCTCACGGAGACAAAGGAGGTCCACAAGAGCTTGCTGATAGTCAAGCTCCAGAAAGATCCATACCAACATATAAGAAGTCAAGCAAAGATGGAAAGAGACCTGCACAGGTGACTGAAGATCTCCTGACTAAATTCAGACAAACCCCCAAAGTGTTCAAGGGGTGAAAGCAAAGGTACGTGACCTAGGAGGAATATAGAAATACTATCTGAGCTTGGAGGAGTGAGTTTAAGAAAGCCAAAGCCCACATAGAATTGAATCTCACAAGAGACATGAAGGACAAGAAACCCTCATACAGGTAGGAACATTAGCAGCAAAAAGAAAGCTAGGAAAAAAGTGGACCTGTTGCCAAACAGGGTAGAGAACCTGGTGACAGAAATACGGAGTAGGCTGAGGTACTCAATGAATTCTTTTCTCTGGTATTAGATGCTAGGGCCAGTCTCTGGAAATCCCAGGCACACGAAACCACAGAAAAAGTCTGCAACCACGAACGCTTACTCTCAGTAGAGGAGGGTCTTCACGTCAGGGAACATTTAAACAAAGCAGACTTACACAAGTCCTTGGTGGATCGCATCCAGGAGTGTTGAGGGAGATGTCTGATGTCATTGCATGGTCAGTCTCAACTGTCTTTGAAAGGTGCTGTCTGAGAGAAGTCCTAGTCTGCATTATGGAGCTTGTTACCAGACACACCTGGATTGCTGGTTCCCTTTCTGGGCTCCGCAGAAGAAAGACATGGACATACGGAAACAAGCCCAGGGCAGGACCACAAAGGTGATAAAGGAACTGGGGCGTCTCTCTTATGAAGTGAGGCTGAGAGAGCTGGGATTGTGCAGTCTGGAGAACAGAAGGCTCAAGGGGGGATGTGGATACATATTTAACATATAAATAGATGTTGAATATTAAATATATATATATATATATACAAATTATTTTCATACATACAAAAAATACGTGACGGGAAGTAAAGCTGATTGGAGTCAGACTCTTCTTAGTGGTTCCCTGTCACAGGACAGGAGGCAAAGGGGATAAACTGAAACACAGAAAATTCCATATAAATGTAAAAAAAGCAGGGGTTTTCACTGTGAGAGGAAAATAACATGTAAGATGTTCCCTAGATGTTCTGGAGCCTTCAGCTATGAAGATACACAAACACCTAAGGGACTTCAAAGTCTTACCTTAAAGCAAGGAAGTCCACAAAAATAGTACTTAAATAGGTTTAACAATTTTATGCTAAAACAAAACTAGCCAATTTCCCCTGATCTTACACACAGAAATGTCTGAGCTGTCGGAGTTGAAGGCCGTAGCTGTGACCCAATGTGTGAATGTTCTAACCAAAACAGCAACTGACAAATGGATCTTTTAAAGCAAATACTAAACGATCTTTAACTCAAAGTTCTATATGTTCTACTAACGATGCTCACCAGGAAGGTGTGCTAGTACTTAGGGATAGTCCCATTGCATCCATCTGCTGCTGTAAACTAACAAAGGCATTTGAGTGTCAACCATGGTGTTCCTTGGAGGCCACAGGTTTCTTGAAACCTCTGGGTGTGACTATTTAATATGGATGTTACTGCAAATACACGGAAAAGTTTGATTTCCAAGAACCATCACTCTAATGTGCAACTACAGGAGGGCAAATACTTGCATTTGTCTGCTTTTCAGCCATGGGGACATCCACTGTTAGCAAGGAAATTTGCGAGGACCAAACATTACACACTCAGAAAGGTGCAGATGTGTTCTTGTGAGTGCACGACTCCACCAAATTTCTATATAATAGTTTAGAGAAAACTTCTTGGGAATTTACTGTACTGATATTAGCATTTTAATTCTGAATGCCCTGAAAAAATAAAATCAGAAATAAAACAGCACTTTGTTACTAGAAAGCATGTCTATGCCTCCCGCTACAAGTCCACACTAGGTAAAGAGTATGCACATGAAGGCCAAACTATGTGACTCATGTGACTCTCAATTAGTCACATAATTACAAACAGGCTCCATGTGGCTGTCTCCAGATTCAGAGGCTCAGTGTCGCCACTTTCTATACTGTAGAGTCAGACTGATGAGCATAAAATTGCCTGAACACATTAAATGCCATTTTACTTCCACTAAAATTATAAAATCATCTTTCAGCATGACAGAAAAAAAGGGTTAATTAAACCATTAGGGGAAAAAAAACCAACACAGCCCTGTTTCCTTTTTAAAGATCCACCTTTTTATTTTGTCTGTGGGGGTGTCAGACATGGTAGAAATGTAGGTGTATTGGGTAAGGCTGTGTCAGCTGCAAAACTCTTTCTGATTTAAAGTAGTTTGTTCCTAGGGTGAGAGGAAGCAGTTGCTGATCTCTCCTGATGGTCAGGAGACAATATTCTCTATAGCAAGATGGATGTTTTGTTGGTTGTTGTTTTTCTGCAAACAGTTCCTAACAGCAGTAACCCTGTAAGTATTGGAGGCACGCACTGAAATCAGGCTACCTCAGTCAAGCTGCATTCTTCTGGAAAAATCACTGTGGAGCCAAGAAAAGTGGTAACAGAACACTAACAGTTACTGTCCCTAACGTGACTTAAAGATCATAGCTGTGATATAAAGGTTATAGTGGATATGCGAATGAAGGCAGAAGGGAAGTGCAGACAGGAGGTGAGTTATGTGAATCTTGTAAAAGCCCTGAAAATCTACTCCCAGCAAGTATCACGTTTGTGTCAACGCACAGTATCCTCAATTAGCAGAGATGTAATTGTAAACTGTATTATTAATAGAGAAGCTAAGGGAACACCTTAACATGTCGGGAATGTTTCTTGGAAAGTTTCTGTGGTGTGGTTACATGGCAGGTACTGCTAGTGTCTAGCAAGGAACTACATTGTTTTATAGACAAATTGAGGAAGAAATGTTTTAAAGAGTATTTTTAAGGCACCTAATGTGTTGATGTCTGGCCTGCAAGTTGGAGAATTGAAAGGTGCCACAAAATTAAAATATTCTGTCACTCCATTTGTCAGCTGAGGGCTGGCGACATGGAGAACAGGAAAGGCGGAAAATGAAAGTATTGCAAAGGTTCTTTCTCCTAATGGCCAATTTGAGAGTGTTGCAGGCAATTAACAGACAGTCTGCTGATTCAAGAACGTATGAAAAATTCTTATATGCAATATGTTCATTTGGGATGCTGAAAAAAGTAAGTCTCCAGGTTATTAAATTAGAACACTTATATGAAGAAATAATAAATGCAGTGTTGTCAACTAGTCTCCTGGCTGGAAGGTTTCATTGAGTGAAATTTCTGCATTAATTTTAATGGTTTCAGAGAACAGCACTGAGGTGAGTGAAGTATTTCAGCCCTGCAAGGACTGCAACAGCAGGTGAGTCCAGCCCAGACAGAAAGTTCATAACAGTCACCTTCCTTTTTTACCGAGACCGACAACACCTTAAAACACAAAGGAGGCTCCTACCCAGGTCTGTGCTGAAAAATAAAAATAAAAATAAAATCGCCACATAAAGGTTTTATTTAATGTTCATTTTGATAAGTGGTTTTGCTTTATACTTAAAAATGACAGACCTTTATCTTTTTTTTTAACACAATGTTTATTTTGGAATGGGACATATCTGAGTATGCATGATAGGAATTCTAAAACATCCCAATGCTGATATATTTAGCTGCTTGATGATTACTCCCACTGTCTCATTTGTAAGGAAGCAACCATATGTTCTCATCGATTTTGTGTTCTGAAATTACAGACTCATCATTAATACGATCAATTCTCTTTTTTTTTGTATTTCTCCCATAATACAAAGGTAATATGCAATGCCATTCTATGACTTTCTTTAAGTGATTCTGCTTTTAGACAACAGGAGACTCAAATGTCCAGCTTCTGAAACAGTCCCCTTCTTCTTCCGTGCAATCACCTTGAACTACCAGTTTATTCTGTATTAATACACTAGAACTTTATGTTGGCTGCATTAGAGATTCATATTGTATTGTCTTTTCACGAAATAAGATACATTTTTGTAAAATGGATCATGTTTTCTAGTCACTTTTATCTCATAGCCTCTGATGTCTTATTATTCAAACAATCCATTCTTTGGCAAAATCATTTTGAAGTCTTGAACTCTGACAAAGAGAATTAAGACAAAATTAGGGACGCATATTCCATTTCCCAAAACTTACATGCCAGTTAGTCACTGGCAAACATTAACCCCAAAACTCACACAACAGTATCCAAAAGCACTTAGTTTTACTAGAGAGGTTAAGTTAAAAAGGAAAGCATTTTCCCTTGAAAAAAAAAAATACACATGGAATAAAGAAAGAATGAAAATCAAAAGAATAAGGAAAGTTCAGAATATTTTCTCTTCTCATCCAGGAGTTTGTAGTAACAAATTTATTTATTTTTTAAATTGCTATATCCACTTGTGCTGAACCTGACTTTATCTACCATCTACAACACGAAGAAAAGAATTTACTCAAGAAGCAAGGCTATAAATAAATTGCTTTACGCTGATCATGCTGTATGTGGAGAGGATCATATGGCTATGGAAACTGAGTTGAGCTGCAGTAATAAAACACATGTGGTGTATTGAGCTGCATTGTTGTACAAGGCCATAAAACTGTATTGGTATCTTGTGTTATAGTTATGCTTTTTATTTAAGTTTTCAAAATCGTGAACCGCAGTTGTCAGTAAATTTCCTCACTTCACAAGGCCTTCCTGAGAAGCAAGAATCCCATTCAATTTCAAGGCTGCATTGTACAGCATGCTGATTATCCACAAAGCAAAGGCTTGCTAAAATAGCAAAAATTTTCTATTCTTCAGAGCTCACAAAACCAAGCGGTATAAACCAAAATATAAGGAGCATTTCATCTCTATTTCACAGATAAGAAATTGAAATGAGAAACTGAACAGAGATTAAGTTTGTTCTGAGCCCCAAGAACTAAAGAACAGGCCTTATAAAGTACTGTGATTGAACTATAAGACATCTCTCTTCAAGTCCACCATGTCACAGTTATAGCTATTTACAAAAAAAAAGATAAAAAGCCCTCTCAAGGGTTCAAGAAATACGATCCTACAAAACTGCCATCAGGGTCTTTTTTCTAGGTCCTGAAAATATAATCAGGGTTTCATTCCAAGAATTTTATTTAAAGCTGTGGCATTTCTGAAGCCCATTGACCTGGGAAATGCAAATGGATTTCCCTATAAACTGTCCTTGGGAAATTGTTACTCTCCCAAAAAAAGTCCTTTAATTTATGGCTTACTTATTTCTCCATGGTGACCCTAAAGTGCTTGCAACATTATGAAATAAGATATATCATTTTATCTGTAGGAAGTGTGATGGCCTGTTCACATTTTAGCACTTAAGTGATACTTAACAGGATTCATTCCATACCCCTATTTTCTATTTACAATATGCTAGGGAAGGATGCCAAGAGTGGATTTTTAGTCACACAGGTTTGGCCATGTGCAGGTGAAAGTGTCATGCTTCTTACTATGAAAACAGCAAGTGTTCCAGCTGTAAGCAGAAGCTACTTATGTTGGAATTGAAAGGTCCTCTGTGCCCTCAGCAGCATACGTGTGGGCAGAACGTACTGTCCGCCACCACTCTGCCTCTCCTCAGAAGTTCTGCCTAAACATGTCAGTGCTAGCTCTCAGCAGCATTCAGGTGCTCTGAGGGGGGGTTCAGCAGGCACGTTATGAACACGTATAGCAAATGGGTCTGTGATGGGTCCCTGGCATATTGGCTGTACTGTTCCCCCGAGGGTTGTACCTGAAGGAACACTCCGCTGGTTCCCACAAGTCTGACGTGCAGTTGAATAAATGGCAGGCAAACAGCAGAGTGATAGCTCTGTGCTGAATTCAGCCAGGCTTCCTGCAGAATTTTCCAAACATTTCCAACAGCACCTACTGTTATTTTGACACCAGAGAAACTAGAAGAGTGCTAATGAAGAGACTTAATTTTGCACAAGGCCTCACAGTACACATTAACATGTTTAAAACATAATAAGTCACTGTAAGAGACCTGTTTACAATATGCTGTTAACTATAAAAGTTTCTCAAGAATCTAACTGGGATAATGATTGAAAAATGCCTGCTACCAACAGGGCCCTGCTGAAAGACCAGTGCCATGCAAAAATGAAGCTGGTCTGCAGCTCAGGCATTTGCAGTGCTGCTAGCTCAGAGTGAGGCATGGCAGCTTTATCCACATTACTGAATTAGGAATTTGTAAAGCAAGATTTGCTATCTGATTACAGAGGTCAATTTGTGTTTCTTTCTATGGTTTTTTTTAAGCTATATAATGCCTCCAGGGGTAGACAATTTCCACACAGAAATGTTTTGAGAGTGAAATTTACTGCTGCATATCTTCCTTTCTTAATAATCGAAGTTGGAAATTTTAACTTCAAATTTCTTGGCCTTTCAATAAAAATGAATAATTCTCCTATTAATTTGCCTTAGATATATCATGTGGGGGGTTTTCTGTACTTAGAAATAGATCTGAGATAGGCATTGCAAGTTTAAACTGTAGGAAAACAGATGCCAGCTATTTTATATCTGCACATTAAAAGCTCATAAAAAGTGTTTTAGTAGCTGAGCATTAATTTCATCCATGTTTTCTGTTAAACTTCACAGAGGATTTTGCAAAACTTCTATGCAAATCACATTTTTGTCACTAAGGTCTCATTTGATTTTATCTTCAGCTCAGTGTTCATAAAATAATGGGTAAATCTTCTCCTTTCAGCACTATGTAGTGCTCTCTTCTCCTCTCAGAGATTATCTCCACCTAATTATAAATGTAATTCCTCTATATATCTTTTAGCAAAATATCTGCCTTAATTGCTTTGATGAATGATATGGGGTTTTTTTTAAAAAGCATTAGTTAAAACCATAAGTAGAGAAAATGAGAAATATTCAGGAGATTAAATGTTCTGCAACTGAATGTAAGTATAAAAGAGTGCAGCTTAAAGATTGGTAATTTATTTGCTAAAAAAAACAAGATGATTTGTGTGTAAACTTATACACAACCATAAAAACTAAATGGCACATTAGATACTTGCTTCCCATCTGTGACTCCCAGTAACTGACCAATTGGGATTTTTTTGGGATTAAACCAGTGATCTAAGTTTTCTGAAGTTTAGGGGGAAACTTCCAAGAATGAAGTAGGGAAATTTTAGACTGGAAAAATGAACTCTTATTTTTTGTAATATCCTCTTGCAATGACAGGTTTAACTTTTCTGACGGAACTATTCTCTCTTGTAATGAGATCAGTTTCCAGTCACTCTGTAAGGTTCTCCCAATGTTTTGTAGTCTCCAGAATAAAAATACATCTTTTCAGCACTGATGCCACAGCATGACTTTTCTGCAGGAATTTCACAAGGAAAATTGGAGCTGAGGTCCCTGAGATTACTGAAAGGACAGACCCATACCACCTGCTGACCAAAAATTTACAATTTACTCAAGTGGGAGTGTTGTAGTGAGGAGACAGAAATTTCAGTCTAGAGCTTTACGCCTCTATTCCATGATGTTCACTGACTTCACGGTCACCCGACCCCAGGCTGGGGCCCCACCTTCCGCTCTCTGCCATGGTCTCAGGTGACCCAGTCCTCACTTCGACCATCCAACATCTTCAGGATTCAGGGAGTTTTTACCCGTAGAGGCACAGTTCTGCATTCTTCTGTGTGTGGATGGTCCTCAAGAGATGGGCTGATACAGACAAGGTCTCATTGACTTAAGTGTTACTTTTGCATGGTCTTCACCCCAGGACAAAGGCCATAAACTCTTTCCTTTTTGGATAATCCCCATCTGCTATGCTAAAGTACGATTCATCAGCTGTTACATATCTGCATGATGCACTGCAAGCAGGCTGCTGCTTTCCCCCCGCACTGAACCTCATTCTGCATGCCCGCCACTCCCTTCTCAAGCATCTTTGCCTTCCAAGACTGAGCAGTTATCTTGTTATAGTTGCTAAATCTTTGCTCTGCAAGAGCAAATTTCTTCAATTGTGAGAGGGGAACCCTCCCTTTAGGAACTCTAGCAGAAATATGGTGATGAGAGCCTGCCAGACTAAACAAGCAGATTTCTTACTGTTTACCTGAATCTCTCAGACTCTGGAATAAGCTGCATCTGTGCATGAATTGGTATATGGGGTAGCCCAGCTTCTCTTTTTTTCTAAACCATTTGATTCCAAGCAACGGTCTACTGAGAGGGCTCACAATTCCACAAGACTCTAAAAATATCTATATTTAAGCTCTTCCTGCCCTTCATGGAAAGTGCCTGCTGCCCTCTAACCCAATATAAAGGGAAAGGATTGATAGAACCACTTTTTAACTGTTTTCTCCTGGCCTTACTGGCAAATCATTTTGATGCTTTGCTGGAACAGTGTGTTTTTCCCTGACAGTGACAACACCATGAGCCACAGACTGTTTTTCAGTTGTCATGCAGACACAGTACTTTCTGCAGCACATTGATCTGGGGGAGAGGCTGTCAGAAACACACCAGCTTGTGTGCTGCATTCGCATGTGCGGTGGCATTGGTACACAGAAAACCAACTGGCCCAGCACAAGTCACATGGATACATTTGTGTTTCCACAGCACCAGTCCTCCACAACATTATTGTCCTTCCTCTGGAGATTACTATACTTTCTGTTTTCTCTTCTTTTTGTCTGAAAAGTCCGTGATGACATTGAACACCTGATATATTACCATTACTCCATCACTAACATAACTTATAATGTAGATAAAATTAATTCTAGGTCAGTGGAATCTATAAATCCTTCCTTGAATCCACATTTTCACTGACGTAAGTGGTAGCCCTGCTAGTTCAGTGCTATCACAGTATTGTGAAAAGCCTCCTACACATCACTGAGATGCCAGTATCTGCCCAGCGTATAAAACTATCCCCTGTGAATAGTGTGCAAATGTTATCTCATTCTTGGTTCACATAACAAAAATTAATAGAAACTTTCGTAATATTTGACATGAGTGTGTGCACACATGCATGAAAACATCTGATAGCTTCTACTATGAACAGTCTAGTCTAAATGTTTAAGTGAGAAGGAGCAGATAAATGAAAGGATTTTTCTGTAAGTGAAGGAAGATTTTCTATAATGCTGCTTGCAGTCACTTGCATCTGCATCCCAAATGTCTCAGGAGGTAAGGCCTCTAAATGCTTCTGCATCAACCCTGATTTGGGAGACCCTGGAGCTTTTCCCTGTCTTAGAAGTGCTGGTCCACATCCAGAGGCTGGTCTTTCCTACTATTTCCAGTGTAAAATATGAACAAAGAGAAATCTTTGTGCAGTCATTGATGACACTGTCCATCTGAAAAACAACTCTACCTTGAATCTTAGGACTTCTGTCACAATTAATATTCACCCTCAGCACAAAAATTCATGCTGAAGTCTCATCTGTTTCAGTCCCTGACTAACTCCATGACCTTGACCAAACAATTCTCTTATACTCATATTTTTCACAAAACCACTGTTCATTCCTCTTGAGTCGCTAATACTTATTAATTTGCATATATATTTGGTATTGAAATTTTTCCCTTTTTCTGTTTCAAATATCCTCCTATATTGCAATTCTTTCCCCAGCCTACACTATACAGTCAAGGGTTCAGAGATGAAAAGACAATGACTATCTCTTAATTCCTGCTCCTACCATCCAAAAGATCATCATTTGGATTTGGGGTTTCTTTCTGGGTTTTTTTTTAGTTTGGTGTTTTGTTGGGTTTTTTTTTTTTTTTGTTCAGTTGGTTAGGGGTTTTTTGATAGCTGTCACACGACTGCTCTAGTCTACTTCTTTCCAAGCGTAAATATCTCAAGAGAGAATTAAAATAACAGGGTTAGTTCATTATCCATGCTACACATTTGCTCTGCTTTTCTCCTTTTGATTTTTCTCTATTGTTCAAGCACGAAGTGCAGAAGAGTTTTTGGGTACATTAGTTAGCTATTATAAGGTGGTAAAGGCGAACCACGGGAAGATTATCCAGTCTCCAAAGAGAATGCAAACCTGTGCATGGAAAATGTCTGATGTTTCTGTCTTTTTCTTAGCATCTTTGTCTAGTGTTCTCTGACTTTCAGTAACAGAGAAAAAGTTAGATAAAATTACTTTCATTAGGTAATATAGTATCACTTATCTGAAGTTACAAAAGGAATGAAGCAATCAGAACCCTCAAGGATGCATTAGAGTGGATTACTATAATACCTGAAGGGTCAAGATAAACTTTAAATATCTTATCCCTTCCATCTCAGGAGCAAGCCTGAGGCATTATCTCTTACTCAGAAAACTTGACCTAAATTAGTGAGAGAAAGAGACAGGCAGAAAACTCCAATAATCATGGATAATTGGCAGAATAATTCTTTATCTTTTTGACTGAAGAGATACAAAATAGCATAATCATGGAATTGAAGCTAAAAGACTAGACAATATTTCTCATTATGTGAGTATTAAGAACTTATCTCCAGCTTCATCAAAACCTCAGCTTCTCCTGAACTACTCCTCAGATAATTAAAGGCCATAAACGTCATTCTCCAGGCACTCTCTTGGACCAAAGTAAAAATTTCTCCATTCGCAAAGGAGTCTGAAAGCATTTCCATCTGGGGTACAGGCAAAGTCTCATCTATACCTTCATCTCTAATTTCGGACTCTGTACAAGACAAAAATGCAGCTCCTTTTCTTCCATAGTAGAGTTTTATGCATTTATGTTTCAAATTTGCTGTCTCAGATCTGAACATGTCATTTAGAGGGTCAGCATTTTTATGCAAGCCTGTGCTCCAATAGCCTCTGGACACCTTAAGTCGTCAAACCATTTTGGAATACATCCTCTTTGTAATACGATAAGGTTCATCATGGTGCACTTGTACACACGTGTGCTGGGACACACAGATACGAAGGCACAGCTGTACCTACAGGGTTAGCCTGTGAAATTGAAACTCAGCATTTGCAATGTATAGTGCTACTATTTGAAACTCTCACAAAGGCTTTCTGTAGCAGATTGATTGTAGAGAGAAGAGCTCAAGGTCTCCATCGCATTCAAATCCCATTCACCTTTTTTAAAAGGATCTGAATGTCAGTAGCTAGATTAATCATCTATTTTGGGCAGACAAGATTTTAATATATATTCATATATGAAAAGTGAAGTGGTTGAAGCTTATATGACAATTTTAGAGATCATTTATCACGATCCTTATAATGAAGAATTTTTGTCATGAGATTATTGATACAATTTTGAGAATAACTTCATTTTACGTATAAGACTTTTGGATAATTCATTTAGTTGTGTCCTAAAGAAAATCCAATAGTGAAAAAGAACCCAGTAAAGCTGTACTAAGACTGTGCTTTGTAAAATTACTGTTAGCTGCTTACATTTTAAATAAAGACACATTATTTAGGTATATGCAATACAGAGTCTCCCTAAAAGCAACAATATCTCTATGGATGAAAGATATTGACTGCTTTTCTTCAAGGCAATTCTATGTAACATCTGCTGGTTGATTTAAGATGGTAGTGTGACACTTATTGACTGTACAAAAATGAAATTAATAGAAGAAATTTTGTGAAATGTTTCTGACAGTGGAATCTTCTACCCTATTGATGATTGCTCTTTGAAGCATTTTAGAAGGAAAGCTACAGCTCCAATGTCCAAATAATTTCTAAATTTTCCTTCATCAAATAAGGCTTTTAAGAGTGAAATAAAAAGAAAGTAAAAGTGGTCTCTAATCAAGGTGAGATTCTAGTGCCAGTGAAATCAATGGCAAAAGTCTCACTAGTGTCACAGAAGGCAGGCCTTGCCTTCAGGTGGTTTTTCCCTTGTGTGTACTGAATCGTTAGAGAAAAAAGACTGTCTCAGTGCATTAGAGGGATACTTTAAAAGCCAGAAAATAATTTTGTCCATGTTTTCTTTTAACTCCTACCCTTGTTTCCTGCTTCCTTCTTAGGGAAAATACAGCCAGTGCTCCCGATAACCCAGTGTTTTGTAGATGAGGTGAATATGTAAGTGAATACTGAGCCTGCAGTTCCACAGAACAGACAGCTTCATCTGCTAATTTCAGAAAATCTCATAATTTGTCATTTGGGATGTGCCACTAGAAGACTTAACTGACTTCAGATTCAATTAATTTGTTTTTTAAGTAGTTGGAATTTTAACAAGGCTTCCAGAGAGCATGAGGAACTAAGCAGTCTCCAAAGCAAATTTGGAGGGGATTTCTGCATGATAGAATTCCTTGCTGCTTCTTGCACATGAGATGGGATGGCTGAGTTATTGCACATCTCTTCATGAAGATGAAATACTTTCACCTTTCAATAACAAATTCCTCCCTAATGTTTTCCTGACTGTCAGCACCCAAACAGACACCATCAAATTATACAATTATACAGTGATATTGTGTGTCTTCATAGCTTTGCTAAGATCTGTTCTGGTGTAGCACATGCAGCCATAATGTTTTTTAAAAAGAAGTCTACTTAAAAATCCAAACATTAGGCTAAAGACCAAAAGAAAGAAAATTGGTAAAATTGAGGAGCTCAATCTTTTTTAACTGTTTAGAAGACAAAATCACAGTGAGGTAGCTATGGAAAGATCTGCAATCCACTGAAACACGCACAATAACAAATCCTGTTTAAGTATTAAATATGAAAATTTTCAATCTAAAAAATCAGTAAATTGTAACATTGCAGCCATATGAACCCAGCAAATATTTCTCTTTATGTTCAACCTTTTCCTTTATTTGATAAGATTAAACAAGTTAAAAGTTGAAGGAAAGACTAAGTAGAAATACAACTAGCATTTGTTTATTTAAATGCCTGTGCTGGATGATCTAATGATCCACACGTGCTTAAGAGGCAAAAGAATCCATACGTAATCCATCCACGTCAGTGTTCATCAGCACTGAAATATCCTGCACAAAAAGGGATGTCTAGATATTGCGTATTAATGGATTATTGATAACATTAATATGGACATGAGGTTCTTTAGAATACCTGGGCAGACAACTTGAGCTTTGTGACCAACCGAAAAAAAAAAGAAAAACAACAAGGAAAACACTGCATATTGACCACAATCAGAGTTGGATTTCCATACATAGTTCTTTAGTTTCTGCAAAGCCAAATTAAAGTTTAGGGTAAGTTTCTTTCTAGTAAAGTAAGCAAACACTCTATTTCTGAAAATAACAGTTCACCAAGTTCTTGTGATCAGCCTAAGTGACTTCCCCATGTATTGAATTGGTCAGCTAATTAATTATAATGTGGTTAATGCATTCAATTTTTATTCCTTTTTTCTCTTTAACTATTTTAGGCTATTAAAAATAGTAGCATTAAAAAAATCTCATTTACTTGTCACAGCTCCTCATGTTCTTGTTTTGGTTAGTTCACTCTCACTGCTTAGTTTTGGCTATAAAATTCAGTTCTGCTGTTTCTAGGTGTTTCTTAATGAGCATACCTAATTATACAGGTAACTAAAATCCATAGTCAGAAGAGCTGCATTTACATTTCCAAATATTTGGGGAGGTTTTACCTGGAAGGGTAACAGAGGTTCTCTGCGTTGTCTGGGTTTCTGACGCTGGTGGATGTATTACATACTCATAGATTTAACAAAACCTGCCAATACATAGTCAACTTGTCAGTCAGCTTGTGTCTGTCAGTCTTAGCATTTTCTTCCTTGAGTGCGGATCTTGTCCAGAGAAGGACTGCTGGATCACTCTGATGGGCTGAGGACAAAGCATCAGGGTTTATTTTATTCTCTCTACTGTCTCCCAGTTATTCTTATTTCTGTAGCTTTCCTTCGAGGCAGGCCTTTGTTATACACCAATAAATAAAATTATGAAGCGATTATCCTCTGCATTATAAGTGGACAGAGGCTGATTTTAACCATAAAATTGAATCATGTGAACTGTGCTGAGACATGTTACCCCTTTGGTTCACAGTCTGTGAAGCTACCAGTGATCTGAGAAACTGGCACTTGCAGACTTCATGAATACTTTGGGATGCCATTTTTTAAGAAAATGAGATTAAATATGTGTCAGGGAAGCAGGTAAGAGTCTGACAAAGGAAAGAGAGATAGGATGAAAAGGCAGAAAGAGAGAAAAAAAGCCCTGATGACAAAGCTTCATCTAGGGGGAAAAAGGGAAACCAAACCAAAACTAAAAAAGTCAACCCAATCACTAGATGGCAATCTGAAGAGGCTAAGAATTATGAGCAGACAGATATGCACTCTCAAGGAGTTCACCCATCAAGAAAGCCCTCTCAAAAATGTCCACATCATGGGCCAGCCTGTGCCTCATTCATGCAGGGCCCGGTACCTTCATGTCCCCGAGGGGCACAGCATCATGGAGGGTGAGGGAAGGCTGGGAATTCATCTGCTGAAACTCATCTGACTGACTGTAATGTCAAAAGGTGACCCTTGGGAGGTACATCCAAGGGAGGACTCAGCCCACAGCAGAACCCAAGAGCCTTCTGCTGCTTTGCAATGTGCTTTATGAATGCACAGGCAAGGCCCTAAGTTAAGGTGCTTGAAGTGTCTCTGCATATTGGACCAATACAGGATAACACTCACGGTAAACAAACCTGTGCTGCAGTAAGGAGGCAGGTAGTGAAACCACGGCCACAAATCACAAGCAGGTTGCTGAAATACCCATTACACTGGGTGTCTCTCCTCTGCTCTCTCCTCACAGTGGCTATCTCACCTGTGACCGATTCATGGCACAAAAAGTAGCTTCAGACCTTTGTATTTCAGCTACGGGTTCTCTGTAAACTGCTTTTGTCTCCCTTTCTGGGTCATAGTCCTGGATTTTGCCCTTGCTGTTTCAGCTCCAGTACCTCTTCTGAAGATCTGAAGAGTTCCACTATTGGCACACTTAATCACATTAGCGTATGACAGTGAGTGTGCTTATAATTTGTGGAGACTGATAAAGCTCTTTGGGTATTTCTTCTGCCTGGGATTTGTCCTAGCGTGTTTTTGAATCTCCTTCTGAGTACTGAGGATTTTTATATCACAGAGCCCAGGGAAGCACCAACTTTGAAGTCTTCTGAGTACCTCAGTCACATTTCAGCTGTAAATAATTGCCTTCCCATCAGTACTTGTGTCTGTCTGGAATTTTAGCCACAGAGGTCATATTTTGCAGTCAGGAAGCAAACATTACTTGTCTTACACTAATTTTCTTCTCTCTCTGGTAGGCAGAATCCTCCACAGAGCCTCTAGCAGACAATCAGGTAGGGAACAGGGGTGAAGGAATTAGGAAGGAATATATGGAGAACATCAAAAAGGGTTGATCACATACAGTGCCTATGTAGATCTTTTCATCCTATATAAATTCAGACAGTGCTTGTGTGCCAACGTAGAATTCCCCATCAGAATATGCAAAACCACCTCGTTCTTTCCTGAAGACTTCTTCAGTTTACTCACCAGAAGCTTGACAATGGTGGACTTGTTAATAAGCAGAAAGCACTGATGACCATTTCATCATATGTTGCCACACCTTTTTTTTTTGTTGCCTTGTCTGCGGTTTTTTTGGCAAGCTATCATCCATTGTCTTATACTGGGCTTATAAAGTTTGAGGGTTCAGGGTCCAGTAAGGCTTTTTCATGTCCTGGACTCCTGGAGTAGCCAGTAAATCACAGATAAGCGATATTATTGAAGAAGGCATGTGAGAAAATGACATGCCCTCTCTGAATTGGCTTTCTAGACTGAAAAAAATAATTTATCTGTATTTCCTGTAATTATTGTCATTCTTTATACAACCTTTGCAGTGCTTTACAGATGCAAACTTACAGGCTATGCTAAGACATCTATTATTTAATACCAGGGCCTAGATTTTCAGTGTATGTTTGATTTTAATCTGTTTTCACACCACTTTCTAAATCAAAATCTGATCCAGAGCACATTTTTGTTTCTGGAAAGCTCATTTATTTTGACAGCTAGAGAATGTAATTTCTTCTAAAAATGGTAGAAGAGTCCAGTCCCCTCTATTCCCATCTCCTGCACGTTCAAAAGGTTCTAATTTTTTTTCCACAATTCCCTCTATAGGGAATGTTATACTGGTACTCTTTGCCAGTGGTACAGTCAAAATATGCATTTAAATAGAGATAGTAAAGTAAAAGCACATAGGAAGTTGGAGTTATTGATTTTTTTTTTTCTCACATTAAATGAGGTATTTTATGACTCAAAGTTCTTTATTGAAAGTCTACGTTAGCTAGTTAACGTAGCAGTGGAATTCTTATGGGGACCAAAACACAATACTAAATTAATTTTTTTGTTTTCCTTCCAAACTGTAAATGTCATTTTTTATTTGTCATCAATGTGACACTCTTTTTCCCTGTAGTCATCTTTCACGTTTTAATCCTAGAATCTTAAGGAGAGTTTCACTTTAGGCTGCTATTAATACTCTCTGTATTTCAGAACCAGATGGGATCTCTCCAGAGGGAGTTTAAGCCCAAACTCTTGTGGATGTTTCAGGAGCTGGCAAACCTCACAACCTCCAGGACCTATGTGTCTGTGTGTTTGTCAACAATTTGCATTTAATTTGGTTTCTTTTTTTTGACTGTGACCACATTTTGTTCCTTAGACAAGTAACAATGACATCTGCTCTCGGAGAGCTTATAGCTCTATATAAACAACTAAGAAAGGCAGACACTGTTAAAAGTATTAAGTTTATCCAGCTCTCTTATTTTTTTGCCAATACTTCATCATCTGTTACAATCCTGAAAAAATGAATGTGCATTTCAAACTCTTTGACAGAAACAAGCAAGCAAAAACAGATTACAAAAAGGGCAGAGCACTTTGATTTTTAAACTGACAGTAAATCTTTTGTGTCAGGTCAGCTCAATACTAAGATCCCTATGGCTATTGTGTCACAGTGTCTGATGAGACCTGTATTTTTGTTTGATTATGTTGACGACTGTGAGCTACACTCTTCTGCTTCCCTATTTGCACTCTATGCCTTGTCCAGAGGAGAGCTTGCAGACCCCAGAGGAGACACAGTTCATACAGGAAATGTGGGACCTGCAAAATGTCAGCACATCAGACTGACTCCCTGACCACAGCTTTCAAGGAGACAGTGCAGCAGTGCAGTAAAACACAGCTTAGTGCTGAACTGCTTCAGAGTTGAACATTTTGGATAAGGAAAACTTGCAACCTTTTTCAAGCAACTTGCAATTAAGTAATTGAATAGTTCATCAATGTTTTCCTGTTGCAAAAATATTCTATTCCTGATAAAATAAAACTTTTTGGATAACACAATAAGAAATTCTGTTACAAGGTAAAGATATTAAAGGCTAGGACAAAAAGATAAGCAAAACATGTTTGTGGTGAGAGAGAAGATATGCTTTTCAGTAATGTGACAGATTCTAACTTGCAAGTGAGGACTAAGTTTACAAAATCTTCTGGGATGATGTCACAGCTCAAACCTTCTGGCAGTTCAGTTGGATGGAAGTGTCATGAAAGTTCCTACTTCAAAAAAAAAAACTCCAGCAGTTCCCTGCACACCCTCTGAACTGGGAGAAGAGGAGGAGAAAAGGTAAATTTCCCCCATTTTCTTTTGGCTAACAGGCACTGCCAGGCATATCCAGCTTGAGCAATATCTGCTTCCCATAATGACTCTCTGGTGGAGATGTGGAATTTTACTTCTAGATAGAGTGTTTCCCTTGTAAACAGCTTGGCAGAGCACAATTTTCTTTTTCTCTATTTATTCTTACCTACTTTGTGTCTTGCATCTCCTTTCATGTCATGGCTCAATCTGCCTGCATCAGGCAGAAAGGGTCAGATTGAAGAAGCAGTAATCCACGCAGCTGCCTGCACAGGCAGATGTGGCAGGGGGAGCATGCAGCAGGAAGGTGTGCATATTCGATAAAACCCACAGTTTTTACCAATTATTCTCCCATGCAGCTCTGGGTAGTAAACTCAGAACCAGCAAACGAGTGGCAAACCTAGAGGAATCAAATTGGCACTGGCTAAAATCCAAAGGTGGTTTGAAGAAAAGGATGAAAACTGAAAACACTGAACAAAAGCAAAAGCATAACATTTCCTATAATATTAGAGAATGATATTTTACATATCCAGTTCAGCTCTTCATCTAATGTAGATCAGTGACTACACTGGCTTTATCAGAACTGCAGTATTTTGTAGGTGTAGTTTACTGTGATGTACAACCTCCTAAATCAGATGTTTGTAGTAGCTGAGTTTTTGGCAGTTTTAACTTTTTTTCTTTATCATGAAATTTTTGTTTCTTTTTGTACATTGTTTTGCTTTAAACAAGCGGGTTTTTTTTACATTTAGAATCCATAGACACTAAGATAATGTCATTAAGCAGAATACAGAGAGCTCCCACCACTCAGTTCCCTGCTCTCTGAAACAGCACACACAAGTCTGGCAGATATTCCCAATGTCTTTGCATCTTTTCCATATACCCTCCATTCAAACAATAGCAAACATAAACTGCCCCACATATCCAAAATTATGCAGGGGTGGAAAAGGACCAGGAGGAGAGACGGGAAAAGTCAAGTGGTTAGAAAAAGTAATGAAAGTGCAATCAGGGGGGGTTGAGTTTCAAAACAGAATAAGGATCATAGCTATTCCTCTTCCTGGGAATCTTGGATATTGAACATCTAATTATCTTAAAGTGTAGATATGGCAGTGTGGTATGCAATGCTCAGTTTTCTGATTATCCCAAAATGGTTTCGTAAATTAAAAAAAATTAAACTGATTGTTTCACTTAATAACAAGACTGGTACACAGATGAGTTCTTTAATGAACTACATTATTTCTTTGTTCAAGTTCAATTTCACAAAGTGTTTTTTAAAATAACTCTCACAGTGAGACTGATTTGGATTGTGTACACGTGTCCAGTGAATAAAGAGGATCCAAAAAATTTTTGTGAACTAAAAGATGGCAGAACATGCCTTTTATGCTTATTGTCTTTAATAATTTTGCTGTTCATCAGTCTCCACCATTATTTTCCATATCCTACCATAAGCACAAAATGTGAAGACTTTTTGACATTTCTTTTTGGTTAAACAAAAAAATTAAAATTTCAGCTAATTCTTTCAGATTTTGTGACGTTCTCACTGTTGTATTACTGTGCTGCAGTAGTAGCAGCCAGTCAAATCTGAATTTTAAGATTTGTTAAAATACATCGTATGTGCTTATACCTTACGGATAAAATTGCAGTTCTTTGTCAGTATATATTTTTTTTGCTTCTTCTTGTTTTGTTTACTGTAGCCTAGAAATCAGCTGTCCATGATAGGGAAGTGACTCCCAATATTACCTCCTCTAACTCTGACTAGGTACAAGAAAATAAGTAATTTTTATTTTTAACCAAGGGGAAAAATTGCTAAAATTGACTTGTGTCAAGCTAATATTAAATGTTCACCTCCATCATTAAAACAAAAAACTTCGATCTAAGTGTATTCAGACAACTGAACTTAAAATAACATTACAAACGGAGAAATTTAAAATAAGGAAATAGATATTCTGCTCTTAAAATAAGGAGAGTTATTTCAAAGGGGAAAAAATGGGGGGGGGAAGGAGAGCTCATTAATTTCTGGAGTTTTAAAAATATTTTCATTTTCCTATCTTGTTAGAAAGGATTCATCAAATACTGTACAGATTTGACAATCCCTAAGTTAGATTTTTCTAATTAAAGAAATTGTTAAAGAAAAAAAGTTGTTTTCTTCTCTGCTAGTGGGGCAATCTCGCTTGTTATTGAGCAGTGTGGGTTTTGCTTTAGGTTTTAATGAGCTTTGGGTCAGGGTCTCAGATTACAAATTCATTACTGCAAGGAATACCCCATGCCTTCTCTTTTCACCTATAAGGACTCATTATAGTAATTTTTTTATAAAATAGTTGTCTTACTGGAAAAAGTACCACTATAGCTCACTGACTGGACAAAAGAAGGCTTCACTGAAAATCATTAAATGTAAGATATTTCCATCATCATCATTGCTGGGTTAGGTCTGACAAGCACAGTAGCTGCAATAATGCAGATACAGCTCTCAGAAAAAGTGAGGTTTCTTCATATAAAACTCTTTATGAGAAGAACATATAAAGAAGTCTTCTGCTGTCTCGTGAGATGATCTCAGGTGAAAAAAAAATTAAACAGTAAAAAAAGCAACTCTAGGTAAGTTGGGCCACTTGACCTATGCCATGAGAAAATTAACTCACTTGTGCAGTTTAAATCCCCCCCCACCATGCCCCCCACAGCAATTTGCAAAAATTACTCCAGCCTCTGACAGAATGAGTGGAGCAGCCCAGAGTTATATGCTTTGGCTGCATCTCCCTAAATACTAACATGCAAAACATTGTTTGTTTAGCAATATATTGTTCTACATTCTGCCATCTGTGTGTTCCAAGCTGGTATTAGGGCCTGATAGTCATTTTTTCAAGCTATGTTGACGAAATGAGTAAAATGGTAATGGGTTGTAAAGCCCCTTGTGCGCAGGGTAGGCTATTCAAGCCCTGATGGAGAAAGCTGTCCTCACTTATGTCCCTATTTGAGAGCTCAGCAGTATGCTTAGACAAAAAAAGGAAGACTTTGTGAGGAATGAATGGACCCAAAGAAGTTATGAAATGGTGCTTTTTTTCTACCTCTGTATGCTTACTTTAAAAAAAAAAAAAAAAAAGTGAGGTATTTCTGATAGGAACCATAGGAATAAAATATAAGATTGATTTCATTGAAAATCCACTGAGAATTTTTCTGTACAAGAGGCTCACAGATGAAGAGGGCAGGAATCTTTATAATACAGCCTCAGAGCTCATGCTGCTAGCAGCTCACTGGCTCCGAGGAGTAAGAGAGTGCATGTAATGAATACAGACTGACCTTCTGAAGCAAGATTCTGCACAATTTTTTGCTAACATTTCTGTCTAAGAGAAAAAGTCACTTATTGTGACTACTTACTGCTTAATGTTATGCAAAGAAGAGTCTGTTCCTAAAACAAAACTTTTTCTCCATGGAAAGTAGTCTGAAGTGGAATAAATGGCTTCTAACTAAGAGGAGCTCAAACAGCTTCAGTTTCTGAGGCCTGAACAAAATTTTCAAGACCAGAAATTGTTTGTCATTTTACCCTCCTTTTCTTTATTCTATGATCTCAGACGCCAGGTATGGACATGTAGAGAAGTATTTTATTCACACCGATTCTCAGAACGCTGTAATTCACTGTATGCACAGCCTGAGAAATAGGCTCTGAAATGAAAGAAGGCTGCTGATGTCATGATGAAATAAGGAGGCTAGTGTAATTTCTCTTCTGCATAGAAAAGTAAGTTTCAGAGCCAATAAGTGACAAAACTCCAGCTTCAATGATTTTTCCCATAACCCCTCAGAGAGCCATAGAAATGAAAGCAGAGCAGTCAGTCCCTGAAATTTAGATAGGTGGGCTACAGCACCAAAAGCAAGATAAGTGTCATTATGTGCAGCACTAGAATATTTTTCAGCAGTGCCGTGAGATGCTGTAGAGCAGCAAATGTGCAGCCATGTTCAAGCACCTTGCTACTAATTATTACCACAATTAGGAAAATCATAATAAAACCTACTTTCCAAAGCCAATGAGACTTATTTGATTGAGTAGCTCATTCCAGTTTTCACCCTTTCTCTCACCTTCCTCTGAAAGTTTCAATCTCACTGTTGAATTTCAACCACATTTGATAGAGAGGGGAAGACCTCAAAGAAAACTTTACAAGTTTCTGGCAAATGAAGGAAAATATTCACACGAGTGTTTTCAAAAATAGGTTGACATTGGTATCATGTGTTCACATATATTACCTAGCTGGAACCTATAAGAGATTGGAAATAATGCTCAGCAAAATCTCTGCTTACTGAAGAAATAGGATTTTTTTTGTGTTTCAGATTGGACTGGATTGTGAGTTTTTTCCCTCTAGTGAAGAGGTATCTTACTAGTAACACTGATAGAATAAATTTTAGAATGGTTTTGTTTTCCTGGATGTCTTGAACAAGATTATAATAATTACTATCACTGATTCTTGTTGTTGCCTGGTAAAGATTGTCTCCCAAACTCACTCTTGCCCCTTCAAAAGCTGAAAGCTCTTATACACAGTTATTCTCTTGGACCTCTCCCTGTATGCAATTAACAATTAATTAGGTTCTTAGGTGAAGACAGATGGAAATGTAAACACTATACTCCAATTAACAGAAGGGAGGTCTTTCAGAAAAGTGCCAGGGAATTCACTCTCTTCAGCCATTTGGCTGTACTCAGAGCACAGTGTGCGATTTCCAGTTCAAAGGGCGTTTATTTTTTTTCAGCTGCACCAATCTGAAAGTCATCTATTGTTTTCTGATGCTATAAAGCCACACAAGTAGGTGTGGTCATATTCTTGATATCTTAGAAATAGGAGAGAAAAATAGTTAGAGTTCATATGAACACTCCAGATATAAATATCTGAATGACAGTAAGCAAGGTAGAAAGTTTAATCAATAGTTAATTATCTCTAACAGGAAAGTAAGCAGAATCAACAGGAAACATAAGTAAATATTTCATCCACAAAAAAAAAGAAAGTTTCCTCTTAGACATGCTGCCAGCTTTTACTTCATTAAATAATAAAGTATGAAAATATCAATATTTTCAATCACATGTATCAATATATATGATATATGTCTGACTGAAGCAAAGGTCAGCAAACATTTAAAACCTCCTGTAAGACAGTACGCTGTTTATGACTCCTCAGTTATTTCATCCATCATGCTTTATTTATGTCTATAATAGCTAATAACAACTATGATTGTTATGCAGCATTCGGTACTAAAAGCAAGCTGCTAGGAGACAACATCAGCAAGGGAATCAAATCAAGCAACCATCGCCAAGAGATGCAACTTCCAGAAGGCAGGACAAATCACACTCCCTTCTCTGAAATCTGATCAATGGCCAATTGGGTTTTAAACTCCATGCACATATGTATATGCAGAATCATTGTCATTTCTTTGATTTGTACACATTTTTTTTAATTTTAAGCCCCTTCAATAGTCTCACCTATTTCCTTTCAATAGTTAACATCTCTTCCCTACTACCCCTTTCAAAATCCTTCTTTTCCTTGGTAATCATTTCATTATTCCCCCACTTCACAGGTGCTGCAGTGCCCTACACCAGGATGCTTGTCTGGTCCCTCCAGTAGTTCTCCAGGGAAGCAGCCAGCCTCATCCTCATTACTCTGCAGCCAGTGAGGTGGCACCTCTCTGCTGGATTCAGCACAGTGGCTTTGGTTTGCCATTCCCCTTTAGTCTGCAGTGACAAAGCAGAGGGCTTCTTGAGAGGAATATTGAGACAGCACCATCTGCAACATTTCCAGACACTGTTATTTCTTTACCTATTTCTTGATTTTCCTTTTCGCTTTGTTGTACCTCTCTTTGATCTCCCAGATTTCTTCCGAATAAATAGTCTGTCCATAACTACTTTTTATGTTTTTTATGCTACCTCCATACCCAAACTTCGTACTTCTGATACCGTTACCTAGTTCACCCTGATCGTATATGGCCCTGTTGATGTGATTTGCCACTGCTGCCCTGTAAGCTTTCATTCCCTGGAAGGTTCCCTCAGTTACCTCTCTGAAATTTGACAATCCATCACACAATTCCCCTCAACCATCTGCAAAATCTAGCCATCTCATAGCACTCTGGATAACTTTTGTCAGCTTCTGACTGTTATCACCACAGCCAGCAATTTTTCATCTCATGTCCTGTGGCATCTCGTGCTCTATTTAGACCTCAGGTCAGCACCTATTCATATTCTTGCAATCCTAACATCATACGTAACCCTAAAGACAGATGTCTACCAATGCTTATCAGTACAGATACAAATCTATCATCACATCAAGGAAGAGAAACTAAAGGCATCCATCACTAAAGCTTGCACTTTGATGATCTGTTCATCTGACAGCACTGTGAACTGGCATGGTGTGCAGCAGAATCCAATCGACATCAAAGTACTGGCCTTTTATTGCTCAGCAAAATGCAGAATCAAAAAGCTCCCTCAAGGTTTTTCAGAGCCTTTATACTTCAACAGACTTTTTTTTTTTACCTTGAAGAAAAGTAGACATTCTTAGCTGTTTCTGTCAAAGAACATCTGTATGAATGTTCTCCCGGGTTACAGCACAGGGTTCACAAGTTTCTGTTCTGTACAAGCTCTGTGCTGGATTACTGTATAGGCCCATATGTGGGGCTACGACAGGCAGGAAGGCTGGATGACTTCTTAGTGATTGATTCCAGACAGCATTAAGTAGCTCAAAGGTCTAGCACGAGATAGATTAAAATGGTCTCCCGCACCTATTTCAACTCAAATTATTTTATACCCCAACACACTTCCATTTTCCTCTTTAATCCTTCATCTTGTCCAAATTCAGTGCTAATAGCACTAAAGAACAATTTAACATCACCTTTACAAGCGTTCAAGATAGTTAGGAAGTGCAAGATCCCTTCTCATGCAGTCAAGAGTTAAAAGTTTATAGGAAAGCTGAGACTTGCTGGTTCTAATTGCTTCTACTAGGCATCCTGCCAATTCCCTCACAGGAGGCTCTGCTACATACTCTATATAGAGCAACAAGGAGGAGGAATGGTAAAAACTTGATCTTACCCTCTGTCAGCTCCTCAGATGGTATGAATCAACATAAAGCCACTGACACATAAGGATCAAGCTACCAGCCTTCTTGAACCTCAGAAAAGATTGTTTCTGTCATCCTCAAGTACTCCCAAGCAGCATGGCTCATGGGGAGATGCTTGTCTGACTTGCATTAAGAAAATTATTGAGGAGAATATTTAACATCTGTTTTGAGAGAGGATTCAATACTATGATGAGACTTAGGCTCCTCCCAAGAGTATTCTTTGGTGAGCACAAGGATATTAATTGTCAGGAGTCTTTGATCCTGTGTTAAATTTGGCAAGTTTTTGCCTTGTCATGGTTCCAGCATAAAGACCTAGGACCTGAGTAGGTTGCAGAAGAAACCAAGATGCAGTTTACACCAACCCTTTTGCATGTGTTATCTCCACTTCACAGATGATAAGCCATTGCAGAAAGATCGTGAAATGTACTGAGGCATCTGAGATCAATGAGATGACAACTACCTTAACTAAACCTGGAATTTATTCTTAAGTAGAATAACATAATTTGTGCCTTCCTAAAGGCAAGGACTACTTCAGAAAAGCTGATACCTGCTCTCCAAGGTGAGAGAAGAACCCTTAGGGTATCTCCAGTGATTTATTTTGTCTCTCATACTCTCCTATCTCCATTAAAACAGGGATCTGCTGGTTTGTTGTACCCTCAATATGTCAAAGAAAGTGAATTTATGGTGTAAGTGGCGTTATAAGTTCTAAATTACAAAACTTCTTTCTCTACTTGACTAATCAAAGAAGCAACCTGTTTTAGTCCAGCTCACAGCAAGTAATTCTACTCTCTCCTATTTGTCTAATTCACTAGCACCCATCTTGGAACTGGAACAGAAGCTATGTTGCTACTGCAGAAAAATCAAGAAATAAATTTAAAAGTAGTCCAGATTTTAGACCAGTCTGAAGTGGGAATATGCCAGCCAGAATCAAGGGTTTGAAATAAACTGGCTGTGTTGGGCTATAAATTAATAATTTTAGGAAGTGTGTCATTAACTATTACTCTTTTGAAAGAATGTGGCACATGCAGAGTTATATGGAGGGCAGATGTGAAATTTGTTTCCAGCTGCTATGAGGTGTTTCACTGAGAGCCCCTCTCCCCTCTGTTTGAGAGGCAATCCTGTCTGGGATGCGTGCCATGTGGCAAAGTAGAACACACCCATTTTTTACACTGACAGTTTCTCACCTTCTACAAGCAGCAAATTAATCATGAGGATTTAATTGGGTTTGGCCATATGAGTATGAGGATAGTTCTGGCCCCAGCAAAAAAGAAATGGCAGACCAATTCATTAGATACACTGCTGGTATTTCAGTCACAATTTAAGTCAATCTTGAGCTCAGTATCTTCCTTTTCTTATTATCCCAACAACCATTTGTGTCAGCAGTATCCAAGGATACCTATATTCGCATGGAATTATTGGCTTCATTACTTCCCTTCATTCACCTTCACAGTGGGAAACTTATATTAAGCATAATCTACACTAAATTCTGCCACTCAGAAGCAGAACAGTTGTACACACATTAATAATGTGATTATATATATATATGTGTGAGCATACTTAGCCACAATAGTCTCTGAGAGTGTTTTATGAAGGGCAGGCATTGGCATAGTTAGTGCTTGTGGGGCTTATATGAGTTTTAGTGAATTTAGTGAATTTAGTGAATTTAGTGAATTTAGAAAAAGCATCTTTTGAGCAGGAAGACTGAGAGAAAGTGAAGCAAGTGAGTCTCAGGGAGGTGTCAGCACAGCACATCACCTGTTTACATCAAGCAATTACTGCTAATTGTATGCACCTGCAATGATAAATATATGCACCTGAGACCCAGGTGGCATTTAAGCCTGAGGAAGGGGCAGCACAGTTCATTGCATAAGAACAGAGGACAGCACTGTGATATATTGACTAGCATCAAATTATTTCCCCCTGCTACTGCCTCATTTCTCATGGCTGGGACTGAGACCCATACTGTAAAGTGAGATCACAGCTATTTGTTGCTTCCTTGAACTGGAGGGGGCAGAGTGTCTATCGTGATTTGCACCGCAAATGAAAAAAGCAAGTGAATTGAGGAATAAATTTACTGTAGGTTGAAAAGACCAAAAATTACTAGCACAAACTTTTTAGTTCGTGGCACATCTTCTCCCTATGTATTTAACTACACAGTAGACCTGTTGCCAGGCTCGCTGCATTTCTGCTTTTCAGCAGTGCATCCAGGGATACTCCTCATTAGACCCCTGTATATTTGCTCTGTATGTCACATGGAATCCAGGCTCCAATGTATGCTCTCCCAGAGGTGGTACCAGGTGTCTGGGGTCTCCAAGTGGAGCTGCTCCCAACCCTAAATCTCCTGCCCTTTCTCCCTTTGTCCTTTTCCACTCTGTCCTTTGGCAACTCTTTATTACTGACCTTCTGGGAAATATTCACTGCTGTCTCAGTCCCCTTCCGCAAGCTGTTCAGTGCCACCTATGCCGTGGTGACTGAATGCCCCAAGTAGGCAAGAGTCAAGGCAACTACAGTCCCTGAGGTCTACTGCCTTGTCTAGCCCTTGAGCCGTTTCTCTTTGCCTTAGTTGCCTGACCTCTGAAGGCTGCTCTTTTGTGAGTTCTGCAAACCAAGCAGAGTGCAAGCACTCGAGCCTTCTTTGATCCTCCTGCGCTGGTAGCTGTTAAGCATCGGGCAGTGCATATCACTAGCGTCATCTTCTCAGCAGCTTCCTTCAGTGCCCACCAAACATATAACTAGTGCTCCCATACCTTCCTGAACTTCCTATCCCCCCAGGGAAGTTGCCCAAGGGCAGCAGCTGCTACACAGTCTCATGGTTCCAGAAAACAAGCCCACAAGGGCTTTTAAACACAAAAGAAGTCTCTAGAGAGACGAGGAGTAAGATACTGTGAATCATAAACACACCTGTTCCACTGAAGTTTTTAGTTTTTTAAGACCATCCTAAAGTTGCTGTTTTTCTTAATCTGTTATGTGATTCACTTTCTTTATTCAGGCTTGTTCCCTAAGAGTACTTTAGAGTCAAATAAATGTCTTCTGGGTTTTCTGTATGCAACAGCTTCATTATAAAAACAGCAGAGAGACATGGAGGCTAATGATTTAGTGAGAAGCAGCTCTGTGTGATATGCACTAGAGCATTGGAATCAGATACAGTAATTCTGAAGACTTTCAGTGTAACTTAGACTTCTGCAAGTTCTTTCATGCACCTTTCTATTATGAGGGTGCCGATATTTTCTTACAGAATTTGAAAGCTAAAGAGAAAGGTTAGCAAGAGTTAAGTCGCGTTATTCGCTGGATTTACTTATTTTATAGCAGAGAATTTTGTACAAATATTTTACTTGAACCATCTGTATACAGTTTGATGGGGAAGAAGCTAAAAAATGAAGAAAAACCAGAGTTTTACTGGTTTAACTGCGTACTATTAAACTGTGGGGAGCCAGAGAGCAGGTATTAGATAATTGGACTACCAGATTACTTAATAGAAGAGAGATGCCTGATTTTTCCAGACTTGCAAAAATGGGAAACTCAGATATTATGAGATCACCAAAGACAAGTACATTAAATGTTTAAATGAGAAATATTTTTTAAATACCCTTAACCCCCCTCTACTTTATTTACATATATTATTTATGGTATTTACATATAAAAACTCAGCCAAGAAAGTAACTAGGCAGCAGTGAGGAACTGCAATGCTGCTAGTCTCTTCATGTTTTACTTCAGCTACAGAACAACCTAAATATTCTCCCTTTTATATATCATTTTCAATTGGATATTTTTTTCCCAGACTGAAAATGTCATAGGAATATTTCCCAATATTCATTCAATCCCACTTAGTATCGAAGCATTTATACTGCATTATCTTGTTTATGTTTTTATATACACTACATATTAGTATCAGAAAAATAAAGCTAGCCACAAGGGATCTAAGAAGAAACAAGCTGCTGAACTTTCAATATCTGCCTTTAATTGCACATATGGTTTTTGATAATGATTCCTTGTTTCTTCCTGGTGGAAAGAAGTAGGATGAAAAGTATTTTCTGGAAAAAAAGCAGAAAGCTAAAAATTAGGACAGAAAGTAAAACCCACGCAGATGTAGACCACCAAAATAAAATTGAACTTCATAGATGGCTGCTAATTTTAAACCAGACTTAATGACAATCAGGAAGTAATTTGTGGATTCTAGTCAAATAGTGAAATATCTACTAGTCCTTTAAATTTTTTCATAGATATGATGGTATTTATTTCATTTGAATATTTTTAGAAAAATACTTGTATTGTTTTAAAACCATTTCTAAGGGCCTCATTTTTTATCTTAACTAAGTGTTCACTTTTTCGCTTCTTTCACTGTTCCTATGAATCTAAAAGCTTCTTTTCTTCCAACTCTGACAGAAATGTGAAACACTTTTGGAAAATCTCACTTTATGCTACTTGAAAAAAATACATTTTTTTAAACTTGGGCAAATAAAAGTACTCAATGCATATATGATTTTAACTTGCATATGGAGTCCAGTTTTTCACTCTGCCTATTAACACCATTTTAAAGGAGTTTGGAAAAGGACATTTTCTCTTTTTCTTGAGGAAATTGCTGAGTACACACTGTATATGTACATATCTTGTTTTAGTGCTTCTGCTTCAATTACAGTGTGATGTGTTATGATTTAGTGGTTAGTCATCTTGTTTTACTCAACCTTATCCTGTTACAAAAACACTACGCTACCTTTTTTAAGGTACGTATTCTTCATGGGAACATTGTGAAATTAGATATCAAGAAAATAGCATCTACATGAACTCAAAATGATTTAAATGCGTTTGAGTTTCACAGACCGCATGAGAAGTGGTTGGGAAAGGCACACAGCCCTTTCAGAGAATTGTAGGCCTAAAGATGCAGGGTTTAGATATTTTTGCAAACATGGTTATGAGTTGGTCTTGTCAAGATCATGTATGCCTGCAGCTGTGATAATGCTGGTGTCATTATTCATTTTATAAACAGAAAACTGAGAAAGATGATCAAAATTCTGGCATTGTAGAAGGCAGTCGTAGCCCCACTACCGGCTTCACAGGCAATCAGTGTTTTGTCCAGAGATGTTGGCTGCCTGTAAGACAGAAAAGAAACCATGCTAAACTGGTACCTTTGCCTAGATGGTATTCTGTCTTTCAGAAGTCAGACGAATACTTAAAAAAGAATTTTTAAAAATTTCTAAGAGAATCTCATTGCTTCGAAATTCTAAACTTCTTTGAGCTATCGCTGTGAAGGAGGGACCACCAAGGCTTCTTGCACTAGAATCATGCTTGTCTAATTAATGTTTTATGAAGTTTAGAGAAAATTATGTTGCTTTTTGGTCTCGTTGATTTTACATTGCAGCCTAAAATACACAGTTTAATGTTGAGTCACATTTGCCTGCAATTTCAACTACTGTGGTCAGCAGGATGCATATGTCTTTGTGAACAACAATATGTTTTCAGAAACACTTCAATTTATTCTCATCTGATACATATGCTAATTTTATTCATTAACCAATTTTTTGTTGCCTTCACAAAATCTACTTATAAAAAAGCTGAATTGGTTATTTAAGAGGTTTATCAATTTAGGCTGTCAGATTCTTTCTTCTATCTGAATAAAATCATACCCGCTTAGCTCTTGTAGCTTTACATCGAGCTAAACAGACAGTAGAGATGCTTACAGAAAACCAACTTACAGGCTAATCTTTAATTAGCCTCCTCCTGAAGCAGCCATGAACAAGTCAAGGCTAAAGCCTCTGTTGGTGTGTAAACCTGGCATCAAACAAAAATGTATTGATCTTTAAATTAGCAGAGAGGCAGCTTCCTAAATTCTGCTTTGTGTGTTAAGCTCTAAAATCTTTGATACAGGGAATCAGTGGTTTTAGGACATCATCCATGGAAGAAAGAAAATCTGTCAAAAAGCAACTTACTTCAAGCTCCCCGCTCTGTCTGAAGCTCATGATATCACTGAAATTGTAGCTGAAGTCTACGACAAGAAATGCCTGACAGCATTTGAACAAACAGTTTTGATGATTCATTTACTCCCCTGATGCAGCTGTGATGTGCAGTGTAAGTGGTCTTAATATTGAAATCCCCTATCACAAAAAATGGACAATAAATTACACTTCTGTCACTGGTGAGTGCAATTATATGTTTTATTGATGAGCACCATTGCAATTACAATTTTTTATAGACGGTTAATCATGAGCAACATAAGCTATCACTTCATAGTCAGCTGACAGGGATGCAACTCTATGATTTGATTTCTGAATTTTATTTAGAAAAAAAAGAAAAACAGCTTTTCTAAAATTTCTCTCAGACTTTCTTCTTTTGGTAGACAAAAGAGTGACTGTTGCTTAAAATGGTAAAAGTAAGAAGTTGAAAATAGTGGTTTAATGTTTTACGGAGAGCTGTTTCTATGTCTGATGAAGTTTTGTTCTGTATCCTACAAAACCTACCAGAGTCCAAGCTAAAAAATACAACATGTATTACATGTATCATGAAATGTATGTAACTAGATCAAGAAGCAGTGAATATACTGATTTTAGGAAAGAAGGGAAAAGTGTAAGGTTGTAGAGTGCAGGCTGAGACAAGAAAATACAAAGAAGCTGGTCTCCAAGGAAATCTAGAGAAAGAATGAGAAGGAATGGAAATTCGAGATTAGTGAGTATAGAGGTGAGAGCTTTTCCAAAAATCAGACCAGGTCATCAGTGACAGGAGTTGAGGAAATGGGGAGGAATAAAGTTGGTACAAAACCGTGGTGTTATAGCATTTGTCTTTTTTTCTTCCTTTCTTAAGGGAACAGCATTACCTTAGTCCCTTTCTGGTTTTATTGATGGCTGCTGTGCAACGTGTCTGACCAACAAAAGCTGACAGCACAGGGCTAAGAGGTAAAGGTCACTTGGTGCTGGGGATGATAACAGTAAGGTGGGAGGCAGGTTCACTGACAAGAGCCAGCTCTTCCATGCAGAGCACAAAATTATTTCTCATGTTGGTCCTTATGACTGCAACCTGAATAGCAGAACAGCATATTGCCTCCTGGCCCTGAGGCATTGCATAAGCTGTGAAGTCATATTAGAGTGAAGCACCACAAAAATTAATGGGGAAACTAGACTTTCTGTGCAGACATGTGTCTTGAGACAAGTCCTCCAAGCCCTGTATCACCTACCATGGAAGAAGGTTCCAGAGGAGATGGGCAAGGCTGAGGTTCTCACAAAATTTTGGGAAGACTGCAGGAAGTGAGTAAACACAGCATTACAAAGAATCAAAGGAGATTGGAGGATGACCTTTGTTCTGGATAGAATAGAATAGAATAGAATAGAATAGAATAGAATAGAATAGAATAGAATAGAACCTCTTCAGCTGGGAGACACCTACAACAATCATCTAGTCCAATTGCCTAACCAGTTCAGGACCGACCAGGTTAAAGCCTGTTATGAAGGCACTGTCCAAACACGGTAAACTCTGACAAGTCCACCTCTCTAGGAACTGACCACCTCTCTAGGAACTCTGTTCCAGTGTCTGACCACTCTCTCTGTAAAGAAATAGTACCTAATGTCCAGTTTAAACCTCCCCTGGTGCAGTTTTGAACCACTCCCACATGTCCCCTCACTGGTTCCCAGAAAGAAGAGTTCAGCACTTACTTCTCCACTTCTCTTTCCAGCCCTTACACCAGCCACCCCTCTGAACACATTCAGGGCCCTTCACATCCTTCTTAGTTTGTGAGCCCAGCACTACACACAGCTCACAAGGTGAGGTGGCACCAATGCTGCATACAGCAGGATAACCACCTCTTTTGACCGGCTCTTTGATGCCCCCCAAGATGCAGTTTGCCCTCTTGGCTGCCCAGAGACACTGCTGCCAACCAGCACCCCAGATCCTGCTCTGCAGGGTTGATCTCCAGCCACTCCTCTCACAGTTCATAGTCACTCTGCCACAACTCTGCATACTTAGTTGCTCCACCACAAGTGCAGAATGAGGCACTTGAACTTGTTAAATGTCACACCATTAATTATTGTCCAATGTTTCAAACTGTCTACATCCCTGGGCAAGGCCTCTCAGCTCCCAGGAGAGTCAATAGCACCTCCCAGTTTGGTATCCCTTGTTAACAGTATGTTCAATTCCTTCACCTAGGTTTTTGATAAATATATTGAACAGAATTGGTCCTGGAATTGAGCTCTGAGGAACACTGCTGTTGCCTAGTCACCAGCCAGGTGTAGTCCCATGTGGCAGCCTGTGAGCCTGTAGCCACAGCAGCCCCTGGATGTGCCCTGGCCACACTCCCTGGGCTAGGGAGACCAAAAGGT
>VZRR01007019.1:79439-141391 GCA_013398015.1 Oreocharis arfaki
CCGTGCAGCTCTCAGCCAGAGACGCTTTCAGAAAGTTGTAGCCTCTGTACTACCAAACCCCCTGGCTGCAACAGTCCCATTCATTACAATCATTTGAGCACTGTCTTTCAGCTAATTCTTCACCCAGCTGACCATATTTGATAATTCTTCACAGCTGATCAATTTGTTCAGAAGGATGTTGTGCATCAAAAGCCTTACAAAAATCCAGAAAAGCTACATCCTTCCCCTCATCCACAAGAAGGGTGGCCTTATCGCAGAACATCAGATTTTAGTTAAATAGGACTTGACTTTTCTGAACATGAGTTGACTGTGTCTGATGATTGCATAGTTCTTTAAATGCCTTTCAATAGTATCCAGCGTAACCTTCTCCATAAATTTTCAGGAACTGAGGTTAGACTCACAGGTCTGTAGCTGTTTGGGTCTTCTCTCGTGCCCTTTTTGTGAATTGCAGTAACTTTGGTAGCTCACAGTCATCAGGAACCTCCTCAGACTCCCAAGACCTTTGGTAGATGATCAAGAGATATGATAAAATCCCAGAATCATTAAGGCTGGAAAAGACCTCCAAGATCATTAAGTCCAAATGTGACCAGTCACCACCACCACGTCAACTAAACCATACTAAACCGTAGCATTAAGTGCCACATCCGGCCGTCTTTTGAACATTACGGGGGATGGTGACGCCACTGCATCCACTGGCATCCTATCCGTCCTTTCCCCCGGTCACTGGTTGCCTGGGAGAAGGCACTGACCCCCAGCTGGCTACAGCCTCCTTTCAAGTAGCTGTAGAGAATATATAGGCCTCCCTTGAGCCTCCTTTTCTCCAGGCTAAAGAACCCCAGTGCACTCAGCTGATCCTCATAAGATTTGTTCTCTGGATCCTTCACCATCTCCATTGCCCTTCTCTGGGCTTGCTCTGTCTTGTAGTGAAGGGCCCAGAAGTGGGCACAGAACTCGAGATGTGACCTTAGCAGTGCTGAGAACAGTGTCTCATCATAACATCCACTAGTTCTTTCAGTACTCTGGAATGAAAGTATTAGGGTTTTTTAATGGAACTTTGCTAGCTGAGCATATCAGCCATTCGTATCTGGTTATTATCAGCTGAGGATACCAACCCAGTGTGTAATCGTTTGTCTCTGAGTTTGCCAAGAGTGTGAATGTCTTCCTGTGATCAATTTACACAGACCAGTAACAAAAATCATGTTTCATGTGAGTCAACTGTATATCACAATTGCTACTCATCTCTAAGAGTACTTTGTAATTGTACCCCGATTCAAATCCATTGCTGTATACCCTGCTAAATTAATATGCCACCTAATATGCATGTTTAAGAGCTGGTCTTATTTTTGTCCCATTTAACTGAATCGTTTTCTATTGATCTCCTGGACATGTTGCAAGACCAAAGGCTACCCTCATAGAATGTACTAAATGTGTATTCAGGAGACTGAAATTTCATTAGTAGTACACAAATACATTCTGAATATATTCAAATGTGATCTTTTTAAGTTCTCAGTAGAGTCCAACAGGCTTCGAAGCATATATTTGTTACTGTTCTAGTTTCTCACAAATAACGCATTCTTTTAATTTAGAGGGGAACTGCCTCCCTCCAGCCATTTCTTCTTGTTATCCCTAATTGCTGCCAAAAAGGTTCAGGTTTTCTAGAGGTATTACAAGATGTTTTCATTTCAGGCTAAAAAAAATGCTTTTTATAATTTTGTTCTGGCATTCAAGGAATATCATAATATTAACATTTTTATTTCTGTTAATTAGAATGGGTTAATAAGAATGTTGGCATTTCTGAGTCTTATTGAAAAAATTTAAAAGTAATGTAATGAGAAGAAATTCACAGTAGTGTCTAATTTTGAACTTACTGCAATCTTGGTCAAGAAAAGAAGTCACTATAAAAATATTTAAATGCTGTTTAATTCTATGGGTGTATCTCTTCAAGGATATCAAAATACATTAAGTTAATGAAAGGTTACTTCTACAGAGGAATGGACAAATCAAAGAGTTATTTCTAGTGGCAGAAGACATCCTGTTCTTCATCCATCTTCTTCAGGCTTTTTCCCATTTTGCCTTTCTTCACATTCTCCCATGAAGACAAGTCCAGTGTGGAAGCCCTTGGTTCTTTGCCTGCTGATAGAGGTGGCATAATTCCCCTTCCCTTCATAGGTGAAAGACTGGAGCCTATCCATGTCATTAGGACCAAGCAGAATAATTAGCCAACAGAGACAAAAAGGAAGATTTCTTTATTCAGGCAGGACTGAAATGGTTTTTTGCACAGTTGACCTGGTTTGTTCTACACAGCCTGACGGAGGCTTAAGACACCTTCACTATCACTTTCCAACAAAGGACAGTGTGAAGCTTGGCTGAGAAGGGGAACGAAAACTTTATTTCTGAGTACAGAAATATGTAGGGCTGACCCAGTCCCCAACACAACAAAAAGGACTTTGTAAAGTGAATAATATCCTGAGAAAGTACTTCCAAGGCTGATAGAACTTGACCAGTCTCCACAGATGTGAGAAAAACTTGATAAAGGCAACTGTTTTTATTTTTCTCATCATGATGTGGGGAGACTACAACGAAAAGCTTCCCACTAGAGAAAAACTTGTAGCTGTAGTGCAGCTCCAGGACCAAGATGAGCAGACATGCACCGAGATGACTCCTGGCTTGCTTCTCAGGCTGGTTGCTATGAACCCCACAAACCTAGCTCCTAGAGAAGGGTGAAGCAGGTAAAGATGCCAGCTGGTCATACTGAATGACACATGCTATTTCTGCTTAAGCTGTTTGCTCAAGGGGTTTTAGGGCAGGCCACCTGCACAAAAAGAAAGGTTGTTCCTGGTAAGCATATGTATCTAGCATGTGTCACTCCTATACGGCCTAAACAACTGGCAGGACCAAGGTGGCTGAGTGACTTCTGATAAAGGAAGAAAATAACAATTGCCTAAATTATGACGAGATTAAAGACCTGGGAAGAAAAATTTACCTCACTAAAAACAAATGTAGTGCTATGGATTTCTATATTTTAAATGGAGTGATGACTTAATAGTTTGGAACACAAAATTAGGTATTTTGGTTTTAGACAGAACTGTAGAGGGATAATATGGGTTTAAATGAACTATGGTTTGTATCCTGTAGCAGATTCATGGTGTGTGGAAGACATTGGGATTAAGGGCCTGAAACTGATGTCATAGTTCCCACTCTGAAAATAGAAATGTACCTCTATCTGAATCAGTTGCAAATCCACATCTTCAAGGAATAGGTTAGTGCCATCCCTCTAAATTTAGTGTTGATGCTTGATAAAATAAGTGAGGAATAATCTGAGGACAATTTACACCAGGTGGACTTGAAAGCCATTTTCTTCCTGTCTACTGTTTGCCTTTTTATGTGGATGCTTTTTCACCTGTCTGCCTCTTCTAACAGTTTCTTCCTATTTTCCTTTCCCGTGTCAATTCAAGCAGCCATTGACCAAGCTTGAACAGGACTGCAAGCCTACTCACCTGTCTTTGTCAAAACCCCACTAGTTTTCCTGCATGCCAGATAGAGCCATCTCAGAATCACAGACTCGTGGAACAATCAAGATTGAAAAAGACCTCTAAGGTCATCAGGTCCAACACTGCCAAGTCCTCTAAGTCCCACGCTTAATTTATTTTGAGTGCTTCCAGGGATGGTAATTTCAACAATCCCCAAGATATCCTGTTCCAATGCCTAAGCACCCTTTCAGTGAAGAAATTTTTTCTAACATCCAATCTAAAACTCCTCTGGTGCAACTTGAGTCCACGTCCTCTCCCCCTGCCACCGGTCGCCCGGCAGAAGCGACCAACCCTCGCCTGATTACAGCCTACTTTCAGGGGCTTGCAGAGAGTGATAAGGCCAACCCTGAGCCTCCTCTTCTCCAGGCTAAACATCCTCAGCTGCTTCAGCTACTGTCCATATGACTAATTTTCTGGGCCCTTCACCAGTTCCTTTGCTCTTCTCTGGACTTGCACCAGCACCTCAATGTCTTTCTTGCCATGGAAGGCCCAGAACTGGACACAGAACTTGAGGGTGGCCTCACCAATGCTGAATATAGTGGGACAATCACTGCCCTGGTCCTACTGGCCACACAATTGCTGATCCACGCCAGGATGCCATTGGCCTTCTTGGACACCTGGGCACACTGCTGGCTCATGTTCAGGCACTGTTGACCAGCATCCTCCTTTTCTGCTGGGCCTCTTTCCAGCCACTCTGCCCCAAGCACTGCACGGGGTTGTTGTGACCAAAGGCAGGACCTGACACTTGGCCTTGTTGAACCCCATACAATTGGCCTCGGCCCATTGATCCAGCCTGTCCAAATCCCTCTGCAGAGCCTTCCTGCCCTGCAGCACATCAACATTCTGTCAAAACTTGGTCCTCTGTAAATTGACTGAGGGTGCATTCAATGGTCTAATCCAGATCATTGATAAAGCTATTAAACAGAACTGGCTCCAAATGGAAGGGCATATTGGTACATGATCCTGTATTGCTGTGAGCAGAAATGTAAATTCTCTTCATTTTAAAATTACCATTTCACAGATCAACTCTGTTCTTACTATTACTTTTACCTCTATCTTTTCCACTGTACTCAAAGCACTTCTTATTGTGGATATTGCTTTGTTTCTTTCCCCAATGGCTTATTTCTTCCTTTCTCAATCCAGAAGCAGACATTTGAAAAAGTGCCAAACTGTGGAAATCTTTTGTACTAAAGCTGAAAGGTTTTTCTCCATTCACTGAGATTAGTCTGTAGCAATTTTAAATACTAAATAATTTATTTTGGAGGTTACTAAAGGCAGAAGGAAGCAGCTTCTCAAATGTAACACCTTCAAAAGAAATTACATTTACGAAGCTCATCAGTAGTTCTGCTATCATTACCTCACACTGATCACTGTATTGCTGCTATACTACTATCATAGCAAAAACATAAAAAAAGATCACATTCAGTAACCACAAAAAAGAAAAAGAAAAAGTTTGGGTTTCAAACCACAGTTACTAAAATTATGTATGGATTCATTGACACTACTTTAAAATTGTGACAAATTTTTGAATCAGAAAACAGTAAAAACATTTTCATTATTTTATTATTTATCTCATCATTTTATGAAAATAAAATACATTTAACCTGTAAAAATACTTTTAATAATTATTCTTGAAATCTTATGAGTTTTACAAAGCTACTTAAAAATTCTCTTCCAGAGTTATAAGAAACATTACTGTGCTGACAGTGATTATAGAAATGTTCAGACAGGGGGTTTTGTGTGTTTTTTAAAAAAATCCGAAGTCTAAACAGCAAAACAGATCCTTTCCCAAGAGTTATCCAAAGTCATTGTGACCTTAGTTCATGTTTCTTAAAAGCTATGATTTTCACTTCTTTAATTACAAAAATAAGCTTCTTTTAAAAATCAGGTCCTTAAACAATGGCAAACTGCATACATTTAAAATATTTATTTGTCATTAATGTAGTTCAGGAGTGGTATGTACTTGTACAGGCAAGCTGAGTATGATCATATTAAATGAATATATTTTTCACTTGATTATTCTTCTGTGTTTGTCATATAAATTGGAAAGAGGAAAATAATTTTCTCTGTTGGAGCATAAAACAAATTAGACATAATGGCACATAAAAAGCAAACCATAATCACTCTCTTGAAAACGAATGCATTTTACAGGGTATGTAGCCATTAAGGCAGTCACAACATTTTAAACCCACTCAGTTCAACACACCTGCAATCTATTCACTTTCTGATGGCAGCATTTTTTGAAGCTGGCACTGATAATTAAATAAATTGTAGGTGGAAATCCTAAACTCATCTTGCATGGCAATGTGCCAGATTTTTCTTCCTTTGTCTTCAGTATTTCACTGAAAATTTTTTTGTTCACTCCATAGTCTTTTGATGGTATTTCCTTTAGAGATTGGGAGAATTTACATTTTTTTGTTCTGAACACAGTATTAGCAGATGAATTTAGGAATATTCCATGGATGGGATAGACATTATACTGTAGTTTAGCATGACCAAAGGGACCAGGTGGCAAAGGTGAGAATGACCAATATAAGCTGCTATGGTTGAATGCCAAGAAAAACATTGCTTCATGTCATTCTTCCAGAAATACTCATTTTGTTAGGTCAATTCACTGAAAAATGCCGGAAAAGCTTTCCCTGACATTTTCTTACAACCTTTCAGCTTCATTTAAACAGTGTAAGGGCAAAAATCTTTTTCCTTTCACCCATTTGCCTCCCAATACCAAAGAGCACACTTTCACATCACCTCTAGTCATATCAGGTTAGCTCTTAACCACCATAAATGACTTCACATTCAGCTGATGACCGTCCAGGAGCAAAGAGGAGATTTCCATTACTGATCATTCTGCACAGTCAAAGATAAAGCTTTGTTTCTGAAAGACCATGGTCACCTTTACGGCCTGGAGCTCACAGATTCATTTTTACTTCTTAAGCCCATGCCCAAGTGATTTGCAAAACAAGGAATATTAGTAAATGTGCCTCCAAGAGTGAAAGGCCAGCACCGCTGGAGTCTATCCACCTAACTCAAGTCAGATTCCACTTAAGAAGAGTCAGACTGCACTCCAGCTGAACAGATATAAAGTTTTAGAATAAAACTCATACATTTTGGAAACTCTGCAGAGCATGACTGTGCTTATGGTTTTGGTTTCTGAAAATCATGGTCTTTTTTAACAGCTTTAGCTAGTGTACATGTCTTTAGTGGAATCTGTATTTACCTCTGGGCACGTTAGTCTCTACACACAATTGAAGGATTTCTCTAACAAAAGGTTCACCTAAATACAGGAAGGTGAAGGAACACCACTAGATAGAAAGGTGGCTAATCTCTAATGGTATATGTGCGAAGTTAGAGTTGCATACTAAAATGAAAAAAAAAAACTAAACTAAAAGAAAAAGAAATAAATAAAGGAAAATAGAAGAGGAAAAAACAAGAAGGAAAAGAGAAAGTCACCAGGGACCATAGATAACACATGCTCTATGCATAGTAAAGAACAGGGAAACTGAAATTGAAGTCAAAATCCTAGTCAAACACTGTAGTCTCAGCACATTGGGAGTAGCATACCAGTAAAGAAGGGCTTCAAAATCCTTCTGATGTTATGGTTAACAGGTATTTTTCATGTTATTTAGTTTAAAGGTGACCACCTCCAGATAAAGAGATGTTACAGAACCTCTGCTGGTGGTGCAGATGGCTCAGGCTCTCTATTTGGGATTTTGGTAATCTCCTTATCTGATGAGAGATACAGAGAAAATCCTTCAAGTCTGAATAAAAAGGAATTTCAGAAATATGAAGATAAAGTGCTTTCTATCTTTCTCTATCTCAGCTCAGGGAAACATCATTTGGTAAAGAAGGGGATTTTTTCTGAAAAGGAGATGGAACTGCCCTTTATCTATTTCCTCATAAGTTTACCATGAAATGTCAGGACAAAATCAGTCTTTCTCAGGAGGTAAAATTCACAGGTCATCTCGAGGAGAAGATTAAAAATTACAGTGTAGAACTCACTGACAACTTTGACTCAAGCATTAGTAATGATTGACTGTGAAATTTTTACTTGTCTGATGTTACTGAATCATCAAAGGTTTTTTAAAAAAGTCATTTCTCTTTCAGATGGGTGCTCAGACAACGAAATTTAAGACAAGTGCTCTGTAGGCTACACATTGCCTATGGTTCTCCAGAGTTTTTCAATGTGCTAGCTATTTTGAACAACCTACCATGACCATTTTCATTCTGACCTCTCTTGCGAAAACAGAGCGCAGAGAGAGGTTACAAAAGGGCTAAACATCAGGGCTGGAACCATGTGTTAGATAACTGGCATTATTTCCCACTGCACAAGGCAGGCACCCATGGAGGAGAGCCTGAAACCCACAAAGCCTGAAGGTTGGCTCAGCCAGCAGGACCTTGGTGTGACTCTGATGAGCATCCCCAAGCCGCATCGATGGTCCAAAAAACTGGGCAATGGTCTCCTGCATGGGAGATGGGGCCCTTGGGGCCTGCTTAGGTTCTAGTACTTTGCACCATTCAAGCCAGTGGAAATTTGATCACAAATATCAATGCAGTTAGAATATCAGGCTGCAACTTAAAAGTTCTGGTGGTACAAAAATGTCTTGGGAGCGCAGCTGTTGCTCATTCTTGAAGACATTCTGTCAGCAATTTTTTCTGTCAGCAATTTTTTCTGAACAATTTTTCCAGAGGAACAAGACTGATAAACCTAGAAGTGAGTCTGTCATTGTAAAAAAAGATATTATTTCCACTGATATATTTTCTCATTTAGAGTTGTTCATCTACTTTTTATAGATCAGCACTATAGTCATTTGGCCACAAATTTTTACTTTATTTCCTTTCCGTATTTTGCACCCTGAGCAGCCTAAAACTTCTTCAATGGTTGTGTTTGTTCAACCATTTTAATCAACCTTTGCGGGCAGTATTCAGGCTACCACTTAACCTCCTGCAAAGATAGTTCAGCTATAGCCCAGCTCCCCCACTGCACTAAAATACAGCAGGGACAAAGGGATGTTTTACAATGGGTTTTCTACTTAATTCTGTTGTATTTTCTACTCTCCATTGATTTTCCTTTTCAGCCTGACAAAGGAGATGTTCAAACATTCCAACAGCGACCCCCATTCCTGAGCCCAATCTCATCTCACCTGCACCCTTGAACCAAACACATGAACCTAGGTTTGCCAGTGCAGCTGGCAAAACATCGAAACACCTACTTTGCTTTCAGAAGTGACATTTTTAATGTGGTATGCAGTTAAAGATGTATTAACTTTGAAATCCTTATACAGCTTGAAATACCAAGTTTTCTTTACAGCTAAGCATGTTTCCTTTGCTATTAGCTTAGTTCCTTTATGATAAGTGTTGCAATAGCGTAATTTACCAGCATTTCTTGGAAAAAAAACTTCAAAAAACTCAGAAAGAGACGGCCCTAAGCTCCCTGTAGGATCAGCAGAAGACAATCACCTCCAGACCACACTTCAAAATCCATCCTAAAATCTGGTTGAACTTGACTAGAAAAGCGTTGTGAGACTGCTTTCCCGAACTGGGTGGTGAAAATCCAGGATAAAGCAGTGAGACAAGATTTTGAACATTATGCTTGTAACCCAGAAAGAAAGGTTAAAAAAAATCTACCCAGCTGGCAACTGACAGTGCTAGATAGAGGAAAGTAAGTTTAGATTTCAGAATATACTTGCCTCTAGACAAAGGAAGATAAACACAGCACAAGTTCTTCATCATAGGGATACTAAAGAAGTTATTCCAACTCTAGTCTAGACGGTCTAGGAAAGTCAACACAGTAAAGTTTTGAGCTCTTTTTTATCGAAGCCTATCATCATAACTGGCCTGAGCTCCAGTGAAACACCTTTCATTTCCAAAATTAAGAAGATGAAAGTAAACATACGGCCACATTTCTATTGACCTGGCAGAGGACACTATTCAGGTTTCACACTTTATGTTAGCAGCAGAAGTATAGGCAACATTTGATCCATTACAAACATTTCCAGAACAAAAACACATTTTAACAAATATCCAAATGCAGCATTTACAGTATTTACACTTTTTGTAGTCTGCAAAACAGTATTTTTCACCTTGCACCTGAAGTTCTAATGCCTTTGTGACCAAATCACAGTCTAACCACTCAAAATTGTGCCAGTTTATCATATGGTAGCACACATCAACAGAGACCATGATTTCAGTATACTGACAGCATTTCCATTTGCAGGCAAACATCAGAAAAATGACCAAAGCATTGCCTCTAAGCCTGCAAGACATCTGAAAAAAGTCTATAATATTAACTCAGTTATCCTCTGTGTCATATGGAGACAAAAAGCACAGCTTTGTTGAAGATGGATGACAACTCCCTCAGAAGTTGGTGCTCAGTCCTGGCCCAACACCAGGAGCCAGCCCACAACGAGAACAGTCAGCCATTGGAACAATCTCTCCAGGGAAGTGGTGGATTTCTCAATCCTGTGGGCAGACACATGATCCCAGAGAGCCCACATACAGGGTGTATATGTCTGCACACAACGACAGAAAAGGGCACAGGAAAAGACATAACACGGGCTTAATTTTGAGCCATCTCTGGCTTTAGATGTTGCAGCAGGTCAGATCAGAACTCCCAGATTCGCTGAAAGAAAAAGAAACTGATCCAGCTTTATAATTAAAGAAATAGACAATAATATGTATAATAAAATAAAAATTTAATAAAAGGCAGCTTCATTACTGTCATAAGTGGAGTTATATTTCTCACAGAATTTCATCACATCTCTTGCCGAAGAAGCATGCATTCACAGTTAGAGATCTTTTTCCAGCACTTCAGCTCTTAATTTTCCTCTGTCTTTTGCAAATATAGGTAAACAAGGGAGGTAGTAGGGGCAGCTCACATAGAAATGCCTGGAGCAGAAATTCCTAGAATATTTGTACTGCTCGCGAAAGACAGCTCAAACGTCCCCCCCCAAAACAAACTCATTTTACAGGTATCTCATCCTTTCAGCCGCTAGATTGAAAAGAGGTGGGTAGGAAAATACAACGTTGGTTTCAGAAGTCCAAGTGCAGTTTACATGATACCTCACTTCAGATATGCAGCTGCCCATACCTGCAGTCTGGCCCTGCACAGATTAACCTTCAGCCAAATTGCTTCAGTATTTCTGATACGACTCTGCTGCTAGAAAAGTACCGACAATCGCAATAGTGTTGTTGGACAATGTTCATCTAACTTAGAAAACAGCCAGGCTCCCATTCTGCACACTTATTGATAGATTAGATGAAAAGATACACTCGAGATATGATACACTGCAATCTGACATCTCTGTTTTTTCTTACAGCTGCAGCAAGAACACATACAACTCCACAGTATAATAGAAAATCATATAGGATTACTGTCATTTAAAACAATATAAGCCTAGTTCATTTTGGTTTTTTAACAGACCCTTAGGAGAAACTGATAAATTAACTTCTACAAAGTTATTGCTGAGAAGTAAACACCTGAAAATGTCAGGATATTCTTTATCTGAATAGCTATGCAAGATGGTAAAAACCTCATGCAATCTCAGGAAGGAAAAATATTTGCTGCGGATTTGGGGTTTTTTGTTTTATTCCAAAATCCCTCCAACACATAAAAAGTTTTTGACTAAATTATTTATGTATATATACATAAATATATATACATATATATATTATATATATATATAATTATATAAATATGTACGTGTGCGTGTGTGTGTATATATAGATAGATAGATAGATAGATAGATAGATAGATAGATAGCAACATAAGAAGCCAAAGAGTCTTGGGTCTTTGTCTGTTTTTTTTACCCTGTGCTGCGGCAAATTATATTCAATTGATGTAAAAATCAATTTTTACATTGTCTCTACAGACATCTAATTAAGCTCTTTCTAGAATGTACGTAGTGTGGCAGCTCCCATATGGAGAAAAAATTCTCCCCAGTTGTGCTACTTTACTATAGTTACTGTGTAATAATAGATTCCTTGCATATCATAAGCATAAAGTCTTTGTGCATCAGCTAAACCATTTTATGTCAATGACATAACATGAGTATAGCATTTTTCCATCTGTTCAGGACAAAAATGTACATGCACTGAGAGTTTTCACATTTATTTGTGTCTATGCAACAACCTTCTTCAATTAAGTGTGATACTCAGAGGAACAGCAGAATGCAAAGGTAATAGATACTGAAACATCCAAAATGCAAAGGCAGCACATGCATCAGGTGATATCTACATTCAAGGAGATTTTTAAGTCTGAATTTCCTTATACAAACTAAAGGATACCAAAACTTTTGGGTTCGGTGCTGGAGCCGTAATTCAGCCAGCATGCATTCTGGTGAGATTAAGTCTTGTATTGAAAAGAACTTTTTTTCACAACACACTGATGGATTTTTAAATATACTGAAGAGAAAGATAAAAAATTCTTTAGTGTTAAGAACAGCATTTGAGATCAACTGGCTTGCACATATCTTCAGAAATGTCTAATCACCATAAACCCTAAACACAAACTTTGGAAACACAAAACTGGGGCATGCTAAAATATGGAAATTTAAGTATATTTTGACTGTACATATCTTAACCCCAAAAGTCAGAGAGAGAGGCTTTCTCATACAAAAAAAAAAAAAAAAACAGATTAGTCCTTGGGAACACAGATCTGCAAATAAAGAATGAACAGAACAAAGAAAAAGTTGGAAGGTAACAATTAATGAGCCTTTCCTATTATATTGATTAAGTTTTTTGAAATAAGTCTTAGATGGCAGCAGCAAAAATAATGTGCCATGGGACCTGGACATGGTCAGTTCTTGGAGGAAGCCTGTCCTCTTCACCAGTGACTCAGTCCTGGTGTGCAGCTGAGAGCTCTGGAAGATGTGCCAGTATTTGGCCTGCGATAGTGCAAGCACACAAGGAAAGCCAATAGTTTTTAAATAATACCTGTGCTCTCTGTAACTCTCTTCTCTTTCATAAACTATGACAGTCCAGTAGGATAGGATTTTCCCTTTCCTTGGTATGGCATGGCTACTAGGAGGAACAAAACCTTCCTTTATGGTACTAGAACCAGTTGTACTTGGCCTTCCATGTCTTAAACCAGAGAAAAAAATCAAGAATTATGCAAGGTCTTCAGGTAATTCTTTGCCTAATATAGCCATAGGGAAAAACTGATGTGGGTGATACACAGGAACCTCTCCTGAGGGATTCCGGGAATGTGGAGGGGATTGCCCATCTCAGGCTCCAGCCCCCTGCCCAGGATGGCTGGGGAGCTGGAGCCGGGAATGTACAAGGAGAACCTGAGGGAAATGGGCTGGTTCAGCTTGGATGAAAAAGGGGGAAGGGGAGATCTTATCAGTGTTTCCAAAATGCTGATGGCAGTTATGAAGAAGGCAGAGGGGCATGAAGGCAAAACAAAATGCACTAGACATAAATTGAAAGACAGTAAATTATGTTAGATGTAAAGAAATACATTTTTAGAGTGAGGATGGATCAGGAAGACGAGGCAAGATATGGGGGAAAGAATGTATAAAATATTCTTCTCTGCTCTCTCAAAGCCTCAGTAGAGCACCAAGATGGACTTCTGCCCATTGTTTTCCACAAAGAGTTTCTGATTCATTGGTGGTGTTAATGATGAGCTTGGGTTGAAATATTTTATTTATTTGTTTAGGGACTTCTGCCATCTCTTGCTCTCATTATTTTCTAAGTTAAATGAATAAATTATGCTCTCTTAAAGTGGTCTTGAGCTTCTTCCAGATTTTCTTAATCCGTGCAGCTCTTGCACTTTGTGTCCTTTTGAGCAGAGCTTCTAGATTGCTTACTGCCCCCAGGAAGATTTCACTTTCAATCAGCTCTTAACTGAGCAGTCTAAATGTTGCTTTTCACCAGTTTTGGTGTTCATCAGATCTCTTACTGAGGCATTTCAGCTCTCTGATGTGGTAGTAAATTACTATCCATCAAGTTTTTCGGCTGCTCATATGCATTAATGAATAAGCTCACAGAGGGACCAGGCTCCAACAGTGGTGAGCTATTAGGTCTGCTTCAGCCATCTTTCACGCATACATATTTTTTAAAAAGACAGGCTAGGTGAATTCTGGCCATAATTACTGGTGGTTTCATGCCTTCTGCTGCCACCTACACGTTCGCTATTTCCACTCACAATTTGGTTTAATACAGACACTTTGGTTTACTTCTTTTCACTGTCCTGCTGAGTCTGTTACAAGGCCTTTAGTGTTCACTGTTGTTCAACATCAAAAAGACAGTCAGAAAATATGAACTGCTTGGAGTGACATGGATGCTGACAGTAGCAGAGCTTTGCAGTGCTCTCTGGGCCTGGGTAAGCATTTCTCACATCCTGGTGGTCCTTTCATGGCTTGGCAAGGCCACCAATGCCGCATCGTTGTGTCAGTCTTTTTGCACCCAGTTGCCCTATGTACAGATAAGCTGCTGATGATAGAAGGACAGAAGCAAAATGAGGACCAGTGGCTAAAATATTAAGTAGACAGGACATTTGACTCTGATGATGAAAGGCTGACAGACTACACTCGGGGGTATAAGGCTTCCTTTATCCCGAAACCCACATTTCAACAGGTATATATAGTCATCTTGTTGGGTAGAAAGCTCTCTGTGAAACATAGCGGTTTACTTTCTTAGGCTGACTTGAAAATTGAAAATTTGTAATACCGTCCTAGAATTTTGGTATCAAACCATATCTTGATGAAATAGGTTCCACCCAAGTAAGGGAATTTTAATAATCCATTTTCCAACAGTAAGATACAACTAGGGGGATTTCCATCTACCATTTCTTATGACGAATTGAAGCTGTTCAGGTTTCCTGGAGTAGGACCAGTTTATTCCACACGTTTACATGTATGTGAGCATGCCTATTCCAAAATTACACTGTAGAGAATAACACCATGCCGGCATCCTAAGGTCAGCTTCCTATCAGCAAGCCCAGCATGGAAAGATTTCCACAGCAGTAAGGAAATTTCATGGTTGGAATTGAAATGTAGAGAAAAGAGAGAGCAGAAGCAACACATAGCACAAGCAACTCAAGGTTGTGGTTTCATGGTTATTAGTATAGCAATCAGCAATAGAACTTTAGTCCACGTCAGGTAAGAACACAAGATTTCATTTTTGACAAATATGCTAGAAATGCAGTATGGATTTCTTCTGGATGCAGGAGGACAGATGAAAGCTATCTTGCAAAAAGCCTGAGGGAATAAAACAAACTACATTTTTGTTGCTCTTGTTGCTTTTCTTCAGGTTCTGGGGCTTTGTTCATTGCTTCAGAGGGGTTAAGGAAGTAGAAGCAAAGACAAGGAGGAGAAATTAATCTGAATCAGTTTGTGCTGTATCGTCCTTTTGTATTGTGCATTTCATGTGATTTTGGCATCTGAAAGCTGGATTTGCTAAAAGATCCACCCATGACTTCAGAGCACAAATACCACCTGATGAAAAAGGGACTGTGCATTCTGGTTATCAAAGTATGCCCCCTAGGCCACTTCACAGACCCTCATGCAGAGGGAACTACAGCATGAGCATCATAAAACTGCCTGGCTCTGTATCACTGGAATAGGCATTGGTTGTATCATGATTTAATTTTTTAAACATACTGTGCTGTTACTGCCTCCTATGGCCTGATTCTGGACCCTGTGAGCAAGTGGCAGAGTCTCATCCACTCCAGGTAGAAATAACTCTGATTTCCTGATTCTTTGTAGAAGGCATTTCTCCTGATGATGTGATTTTGAAACTTTCTCACCAATAGACCTTTAAACTTTGTCTCTACATTGCACTGTAAATATTGGAAATGTGAAAAGATGTAACAGAAGCACAGAAGTTTGCAGCATGTCACAGTCCACCTATGCAAAAATGGCATAAAATTCTTCACCAATCAAAACCCACACAATTATTAGTCTATGGGTATGGCTAAGGAACATTAACGTTTCCAGATACCAAGAGCTTACTGCAATTTCAAGAACTTGTCAATGCTCTAAGATCAAGCACAAGAATAGTGTCTTTCACTGGCAGAAAAGCCCAGTAGCTTGAAACTAAGCATGGTTTTTTGGTGTGAGAGAAATTACAGTTTAAAAAATGTCTTAAATGCAGTCTGATTCAAACAAGTGGCAGCACTAGGAAAAATGTTTTAAATTCATGTCTCCCAGGATTGTACAGTCTCTAAATCACTATCTGGGTCCCTTTGTTAGAGAGTGGTGAATGGGGGATGTGGAAGGTGTTTGAAGCAGAAAAAGCAGTAGCAGATAACAGAAACTTGGATGTTAATGCAAAAGGAGATAAACAACAGAGAAAATTCTGTGCAGCTTAACATATAATATATGTTTTGGAAAATTCTGCTGGGGATAAGCAGCAATATCCAGGGTCACAGTAAAAAAGATACTGCTGTTTATCTGGATTTTAGCTTTGTACCTTAATTGAAGTTTTGATTGGTAAAAGTTTCCTTTTCCTCCTATGATAGCTTTACATAAGTTTAATAGACTACCACAGCAATTGTTTGAAGTACTGACACTGCATGAAAGTGTCTCTTGCCCTTGTTTAGAAATACTTGTCTGAGTTTACCAGCCAGCCCTGCAGCCACTATGAATTTTTTTGGAAGCCTTGAGCATTCAGTTGAAAAAAGCTAAATTTCTTTCCCTAGACAGACTTCCCCCACCAGTGTATATGAATATAGACTGAGATACCCTCATACTAAAAAAAAAACTATGATAGGAGTGGGAATTACTTTCAGAAAGTATTTGGCCCTTGCTTGCATTACTTCAAATAAAGTTCGGAAGAGTTACGTATCGTTTCAGAGGTCTACCATTAAATGAAGAGAATAGCGGGGTTTTTTAAAGTGGGTGGTGAATTTTAGAGTGCCTACACATTATAATTTCATAAACTTCACATAAAATATTTAGGTCCAGTCATTAACAGAGACAGACTATCAAACTAGAACAACTCTGCTATAGTTATAAGGATACATGGAATCATCCAGGGATATAAGAATCACAAAACCACTGGTAATCACCTTTTAGCCCTTCTTACAGTTTATTTCATTTCGCCTACCATTGCGTTTCCAAGGTTCTGCTGAAACTCTAAGCAGAGATATTTATATATTATCACCATTAAAAAGCAAAAGAAATGTGTCTTCCAAAGGGGAATACAAAAGCTTAGTATTTTTCTTGAGGTTCTGTCAGGCTTCAGTAAGCAGCTAAAACCATTGTTTTGAACTAGATTTTCCTATTTGAACCAAAGGCTGAAAAACAATAAAGACCCTCATACATTGGTAGTTTATCATCCACAAATGCAGAAAGCTCAACTAGAAAGAGTGTGAACAAATGTCTTTAATACATGGCTGCCTAAATTTAGTTCCCTAAGCGTGTGCAGAGTGTCTAATTAACTGCTGTATTTTCAAAGTTGCTGAGCAACACTCAGGTGCTCTTAACTTCTGCATAAACCATTTAGACAAGCAATGAAAACTTAATAACTTAATCTTTTTTGTTACTCAGAAAGTCTTGTTGGCTTTACATATGGTTCAAGTTTTTATAGAAACATTTTAAAATATGGCAATAAATACCATTAACTGGTGTGACTTGCTGTGGTATCTAAAACTTGGTTGTTGTTTTTATACTGTGCAAGAGTGAGAAACAGATCAAACAGCAGCAGGAAGCTCAGCTGTATCTTGCTTGAGGCTCTTACCTAATTTGCACCTGCTCGCTGATGGGTTTTTTCAGAGTGTTTCACCTATTAATGTCCTCCAGATAGAGGCCAAGTTTCAGGTAGGTTTTTTTGGTTTTTAATATATACAGAACAGAGGAATCCCACCTATTTAAATTGCATTAATTCAGACACACTCAGGTGACTTGCTGTTGTCATTGCAAGGAGATTTGTGATTAAAATATTCCCTTAAAATGGTTTCTTTTTTCTTGCTTCCAGATCAAATACTGAGTTTTGAAGGAAAAATCATATGCCTCACTGGTGACTTTTTTGTCTCAACGGGAATAGAATGCCCACTCAGTAAGTACTCTCACATACAACAGATGTATATCTGTTTAGATAAATTTGTTGGGCTCAGGAGTTGACAATCCCCATTACCAGTTAGCAAGATTTACAAAGCAGAAAATGTAGCAGTACTGCTGTGTAAATTTGCAGCTAAATCTCTGGCGACGAGAACAGCCCTAGGAAGAACTATATTATGATTTAATACAGAAGATCATCCTTCCTGGCTGGTTTGTTTTCTAATTATTATTCATATATACATTATGTGACATTATTTTAAAAGGATACATCTAAGGTCTAATACTCAAGAAATTTACACTTCACTATGCAGAAGGCAGATTCTTCATAATGTCTGACTACTGGCAAATACTGAGGGGAACACAGCACAGAGCACACATTGTGGAAGGAAAACAGCATCACAGTCTCTGTAGTATTTACACTGGTAGAATTAGAAGGGAAAACTCCATCAGTTAATGGCTACTGTGACTTCCTTTATGAATGATTCAACTGCATTTGTCCTTAATATTATAAATTTCATTGTGCATTCCCAGAAATCAATAAGCAAGGTAAGTACAAGATATGTAAGTTATTTTTTAAAAAAATTAAAATTTGAGAAGGCTGGGAGTGGAGAGAAAATTCAGAAGAAATTCAGGAAAAGTTCCAAAAATTTATTTCAAATTAACACACTTGCATTTTCTTACTTCCCCTTGCATTTCCCATACTCCATCCCCTTCTTCTCACCCTGTCCCTTTCGTTTTTCTTGCTCTTCTCCTTTCCTTCTACTTTTGCTTCCTCTTTCCACCTTTCCTTATTCCCCTTCTTTTTTCTTTTTTCTTTTTTCTTTTTTCTTTTTTTTTCTTTTTTCTTTTTTCTTTTTTCTTTTTTCCTTTTTCTTTTTTCTTTTTTCTTTTTTCTTTTTTTTTCTTGGAATTACTTTCTACAGAGTAAGTAAGACGTCAGTGAGCTCTCAGGAAAACGCACTTCCAAATGTTTGAACTAAACATGTAGACACAAATAAGAGAAAATGAAGGGAGAGGAAATGGAGAGACCAGCAGCAAATGAGTGACATCAGACATTAGAAAGAGAACAAGTTTGATATAGTCTCGCTTTGTCATGAGAGGAATTTGAGCACTTAAAATCACTTTTGGCACCCCCACACGTCCATGAATTTCTAAGCAGGTACTCTTTTCCCAGCTTTTCTTTTCTTCTCAGTGTTTTTTGCTCACTAGTGTTTAAACCAAGGGTAGAAGGCAACACTGGCACATAATTCATGTCTGGCCACTTATAGGAAAGCTTAATGGAATTTTAAAAATATATCTGTTAGCATCCATGGCCACTAATAATCCACAGAGAAGACTACAGGATATGCATCATCTTCTCAAGGTTTCAGTCTGTATCATGACTCTTCGCAAAAAATATCATACTTGTAGGTCAGCGTCCCATACATTTTCAACTCCTTCTACCTAGATTTGTCAATTAAGTTTTACGATGACATTTAGGAATAGTCATTTGGAGTAGCACATCTGCCATATAGATACTCACTGGATGTTTGTACTTTTGCAGAAGAGAAAATTTCAATTAGGCAGATTTGGATTTGCAGGAATAGCTGTGGCTTACAGACATATCTTATGACATGCACAGGGCCCTTGTCCCCACATGCACCAGCAATTGAAAAAGCTGTGTAAATAGCAGTTAACTAGCAATTAAAAATTACAGAAGTTCAGTGTATTTTTCAATTATTTGATGAGTTCCTGAATCTCAGATATGGTAAAACAAGCAGTCATTTAGTGCAGCTGTGCAAGCTGAAGCTGGTTATTAGCATCCAAATGGCTATGACAGATCCGTTTTACTTCTGAAATTCTTTTATTCAGCACTACTGCAATGAGTAGATATTTTATTGATTTATTTATTTATAACCACATAAATAATTTAACTACTAATCATAAGTCTCCATTTTCCTTTCTAAACCTCAAATACAATAAGTTCTATGGCTAATGCAAAATTCTTAGATAATTCATCTATCCTAGAGAATATAATTACTATTCCTGGTATTATTTCTATTATTTAATCAGTTTCTAAACATTTCCAAAAAAGAGGAGAGTGAATGAAAATTCAAATTAATATAATGCCATAGATAACAGCAATATTATATTGATAGAGAGAGAAACGTATTTGTACATCCCTGGTTAAAATTGGTTTCTCACTGTTTCTTTAGAAAAAGCGTAAGGATTACACGACAGGGAAATCAAGGACATTTAACATTCATTAATTTTTTTTCTGTATGTTATGAATCAGGATATAAAAGATATTACAAAAAGGTCAAAACAAAAAGGAACAGAAATGTAATATGCCATTCTAAATATCTCTAGATGCCTAGGCAATGTATTTACAAGATAACTGTGTTTGCAACAAGCTTTTTTGAGTTACCATCACAAAACATTTTCATTTACCATCACAAAACACTTCACTTCAAAATCTAGTTTCAGATGATTAGAGCTCTGCAATAAAACATTAACTTTACTTTGAGAATCTTCCCAACATTGCCTTTTCCTAGGAAAAAAAATCCTGTAACATACATGTGTCCTTTAAGTTTGAGTCTAGTTTTCTAGTCCTCTGAAGGAGGACTGAAGTAAATGAAGTAAATGGAAAATACACTCATGTCATTAATATTATTAGTGGAGAAATTGGGCCATTCTTGAAAATGTCTGGCAAAGAGATAGTGAAATCTGAAATTCTGTTTTCAGTCTGCCCCGCTGATACAGGCAAGACCTCCAGAAGACCAGGCAGCCTGGCTTGCTCGGGGCACATCCCTGCAACTGTGGTGCCGGAGCTGGAGACAGCAAGGCAGTGGCTACAAGCCTCACTACTCCCGATAGCCTCACTCCTGCTATCACTCATTTTTTCAACCACCCTCGTTCAGGCCAGTTCCAAAAATTCAGGACACAGAAAACATTTGTGCTGCTTGAAAAGAAATGTGTACCCTAACGATTGCTGATTATGAAGGAAGGCTTCCAAAATCAAAAAACTAGTAATTGTGAAGGAGATGGACAGCAAGTGACCTGAAATGCAAGTTGGATCAGATGCAAGAGCGGAAACGCTGTATTATCCCTGTCCCACACAGAGGAGCATACACCATAGGAGATCTCATTGAGACAGCCTGTGGAAAAAGTCACTCATCTAATACAAAGCTCTGAATATGTAGGACGAATGCAAGGTTTCAAACACGACTCTTAAACATCACCCATTCTATGCAGTTTTGTGTCCAAAGTACGTACAAAGAGAAGTTCAGAAATCACATTCAGAATTGCAACGGCAGACCCCTCAAACTTCTTGAGAAAAGTAAATCTTGTGCTAACACCCAGTATGTTACCTAAAGGCATAGCATGTGACTGACAGTGGCTAGGAGGCACTAACTGAAGAACTTAAAAAACTGTTATTTTGTGTTTTATACCCAAAGATAGAGCTGAAAGTACATTTTTCTCTCATTAAAGAAAAAAATTATCACAGAATTTAACAGATAACGAAATACATGGTTGTATCAACCACAGTTGAAGTATGTTCCCAATCTGGTCATCTGTCAAAAACAAAACACCAGGAAAACACTGATCAGCTCAAATGAAGTAAAAACATTTTTTAAAAAATCATAATTAAGAACAAGGACAAGTAACAACACAAAATTCACAGTAAGCAGATTACACAGGGATTTTTCCTTTTAGTAGGAGAACAGGTCCAAGATACCAATGTAGCAGGGAAATATAAACATTTTCGGAATTGAAGAAAAACAAAGAATATTCAGAACCAGTATGTCTCAAACCACTGCAGGCACAGCTGGACACCAGCAGACTCAGAACAAGAATCAGATAAGCCAGGAGACCTTGGGAAGCAAAAGCTGTGACAGGGCAAATCCCCATACTGAGACCCAGCAAGTAGTATCAGACTAAACAGAAGACATATATGAGCAAGCACTGAATTCAAGGAGTGACTGGAAGACGAGATAAATGGATCTACATTGGAAACAGAAATTGAAGCAAGCACTACTGTGATAAGAAAACACCATGTTTGGGAAAAGTGAAACTCCATGTGGAAATTTCAAAGGAAGAAATGGACCAGTCAAAAGCAGTGAGGGAAAAACACTTACAAATGCGTGCAACCAAAAAGCCTCAAACATCACCCCATAAATAAAGCAGATAAGGCACAGCATTCTTGAGAAGCCTTCAACAAAAGCCACTCAGCATCAGACTCTGAGAAAATAAGTAACAGACTGCAGTGAATTTAATGATAACATGGATCCAGGAAAAGATCAGAAGCACAGACTGCCGATGAACTGCTGAAAACAGAAAAGGAATAGAGAGAAATGCAACAACAGCAAACATAGCAAAGAAGCACTTTCTGTACCTCACTCGAGCTGAAAAAGCTGGTCAGAGAAGGGAAAAGAAATTCGTCCAAACGGTACCAGCTTTGGATCATTATCAGAATATTCCAACAAGAACTTCGCAATTACTGCAGCAACTGCAAAGGTGGCTCTGTCTGATAAAGTCTTCCGTAAAGCAAAACTGCAAGGAAAAGAAGAAAAGGTAGATGCAAAGCTGAGAGAGCATGCAGAGATCACAGGCAGGCCAGTTATTTCCCAAAGGGTACTGCAGAATTGTGGAAGACAGGTGCTCCTTCACATCCTTGAGGATAATGACCTCAAAACAGCATTTTACAAATCTCCTTTTTGGAATATCAAATATCACAAAACCAGAAAATTCCCAAAGTTAAAAATTTTTATTATCATATGAATCAAATACATTTCATAAACACAAGAAGTTTGAAACAGTTGCAGGAAATTTGAAATTTGTGTAACGTATTAAAAGCTTGTGAGAAGAATCATCTCCCTGACTTCTCTCTGAAAGTCTTTCACCCCACTTCAATGCCTTTACTTCAACCCTAGAGAGTGAACATGCTAAATCAGCTGCAAAAATTTTTCTTAGGCAGCTCAGAAATAGTGACAGGAAGGGCCTAATGAGACCCTGCTCCCAGGTTTCCTAAGTAGTTTGATTTTGGTAGTCTAGTTTGCATCCAGTTTGTCATGACAGTCATTCTCAGCCTGCCAAATGAGCTGGGTTTTTTTAGTGTATGGTTACCTGCTTTATCACCAAAGGAAAAGAAAAAGAAATATTATAAAATTGCCAAAGGTTGGCTAATGCATGTATCAAACTTCATGTCAAAACTCCGAATATTCTACACTTAAATGACTTTGATTCCTGCAATATCTATCAGACGCTGCTAACATTAGGGTAGACCTTAAAGATGAATACAGATCACAGCACAGAGAAAACGACTGTGTGTACAATTTCACTATATCCAGATACATCTCATAGTGCAGTTCTGCATTTTTGTAAAATAGAGAAAGAGACAAAAAGAATGGTGAATTATTTAGCTGAAAGCTTTTGCTGACATCTGAGCCAGAATTAAATCACTGAAAATTTCCCTCCAGTCTCCAAACATGTTATACTACCCTTTAATCATATTCATTATTATGGGGAAGTGGAAAATAAAAATTGATGTAAAATAACTTGATCCCATCTTTTCATGAACATAGATACCTGTTTTGAGTTTGCCGAACTAATACTGCAGAAAGATCTTCCCTTCCTTTTCCAAGTATAATAACCACAAGTATAATTTCTCTCTGAGCTAGGAACTCTCATCTAAACATGATAAGGTACTCACAATGAGTATAGCAATGGCTTGGAACAGAAAAAAATGTCAGTGAATCCTTTACAAGCAAAGAAGCATTAATATGGGCAAGCTGTAAGTCAGGAAATGAAGCAAAGAAATATAAAATCACTGATCCTCAGGCAGCTGAAGAAGTTACAATACACAAAGGATCGACATCCAGCTTCTTCAAGCATAAGAGCAGCAGCCTGGCTTCTAACTCCCCCAGTCTTCTTTCTTTGAGGCATCTGACAGAAAACTGCCAATCATTTTTAGTTGATTTGCTGTTCTCCTCAAGCCTGACATCTGCATCAAAAACTTAAATAAGGCCAACTCAATTCACAGAGACCACATAAATGGCCAGCAGCTGCCAGAGGTTCCCCGCCAGTACCGAAGAGGAGTAGACTTGAAGCCATGTAGGACAATGGCAAGTCTCTAGTGTTAGAAGTTTCCTAACCAGGTGTTACTTTTGCCAAAGTGCCATGTTCTGCAGTACCACTGTGCTTTACCTAGCTGCATTTTTCCTCCAAGTAGACATACCTGGAAGCATCTTTTGTCCAGTATTCAAAAGCACTATAACACTTTGAGAGGCCATACATAAGAACATTAGTAATTAACATTATACTTAGTGTGCACTATTATCTCTAAATAGGTGCAGAAAATTCTGGGTGGATTAAAGATCAGGATAACTTTTCCCTCCCTCTGTATTCACTTGGTGCAGTAGGTATTCTGTTTAAATTATCCTGTCTGGTGTTTTTAATTTGAGCCTGACAGGAATATGAGCTTTTGCTTATGTGTGTGCATGAATTATGTTTATGATAAGTGTTTCCTTTCCTCACAAAATTGGAAGGCTGAATTAATATTCATTAGAAGGTAATAGGAACAAATACCACAAAATATTTTAGAATGCTAATTTAATACACAGCTCCATATATACTGCAAGTTTTTTTCTCTGATTGGTCCTTTGTTTTCAAGTTCCAAATTTTTTGAAATAGGAAAATAAAGTTCCGCAAAAGTAGTAATATTCCCTTTGCCTATTGCAAGACCTTGATTTGTATGTGCCATCCTGTCAACATGGAGCCTGTTGAAAGAAATACAACACAGCAGACCTTGATGGAAGATCAGAAAGGGCTTTGTTTACCTATCAAGGTAAATTGAGCAAATGTACCATAATCTTTGACTATCATTTTTATTATGATTAAATTGTGATTAATATCCCATCTTTTTGAAGGCAATGAATTTTCCTAAGACTTTCTATGTTATATAAAGTAAGATTCATCAGGGAATCCCTAGCTAACGGAAAGATGAAAAAATTAGGAAAAATAGATTTATTTTATAGTAGCAGACATGCATATGTACACACCAGTTTCATGATCTGTTTTTATTTTCACTTGAAAAAACACTTGGCAAGCATCATAATATAAAGAAAATAAAAGTGATAGCAGCCCAAGGCTTTCATTTTGAGATAAAAAATCCCACACCTAAATCTCACAAAACAGGTGCTATTTATAGCCTTTTTTCCTTACTTTATTATTTTATAAGAAACTGATGCTTGGATTAGAATTTTTAGTGCAGAGCTGAAAGAGGCAGCCTTGCACACTGATCAGAAACAACACAGCTTTGACTGGGCATAGACATCAGTGTGATTTTGGTGCATTATCAAGGAGAAATGAGCTATGAATGCCATCTGCTGGAGAAGGGCTTGCCAGGCCAAGAGTCGATGATGCCTCACAACAGCTTTGGCCTGGGTAACGAATATCTGAGACTGCACATCGTTGCAATTTTTCCCATCAGCTCTGTTAGCAGAAGCAACAGCCAATGCTTATTTTGAGGGAATAGGTCCACTCTCCTTCTTTTTAAGCTCTTTTCTTCGAATTCAGTATTGTGCAATGAAAGTTTAACATCTCAGCTTCTGGGCAACGGGAATGGACTGCGTGAGTAATAGGAAGGGACAAGAAGATGTAAAAGAATGTATTCTTTTCATTGTGGTTGGGATATACGAAGATATGAACAACTCCTCATCACAGCATGTTTCTGTTGACATAGGTCTGTCATCACACCCTGGTGAGAACTCTGGGGAGAGCAAGCCTCTCTGCACCAACTGCATTACAGCTGGTCCAGGATGTGATGAGTGTAGTATTCTGTACACTTTAGGACTTGCCGCTTTCTTTAGGACTGGAATGAGGGGCACCATGCTGAAAATTTCCAGAAGTTATGAATTCATTTGATCTAGTCAGCCAGAGTCCTTTTAAATCTGTAGAGAAGATCAGGCTTTTGCAGAGAAAGATATTTGAACATCAGTCATAGGATGGGACAAACAGCCCTGTAGGATATTGACTAAAGAGAGTAAGTGTATGCTATGTAAGTTGCTTAACTGATTTCAGTTATCTAGTTAGTACTTTGAAACAAATCCTACCCTACCAATCATTCTCCCATTGAAATCAGCATGAACTTTGGGGAGTTGGCTGTAAGCCACACCGTACTGTTAGACTACTGCAAAAGGTGTTGTTAAGTATTCTTATTGGATAAATGACTTTATTAATTTCATCTTTATAAAGACTAATTGCTGTTTCAAAGCATGAGGGCAGTGGTCTCAGCAGCCAGTGCACCATGGGATAGTTATGGTCATCACAGCTAATGTGGGGATTTGAGGTCCTTGCTTACTCTTACTGCCTTGGTCATAGAACAGTAGATTTGGACATGGATCCATTCTGTAGCAGTAAATTCATATTCATCCAGTGACAGGAAAGAAACAAAATCCAGGAACTTTACTGAATTAAGAAAGATTCAGGCTTACATCTCATCTATGAGCCTGGCAGACCAGGGCCTTAGTACTTCTGACATTTACAACCCAGAGCAGCTCCCTCTTCCTGCTCTTCTGCACTTCATATCTCCCAACCCAAGTACCTCGAGCTTCCCTCACCCTAAATCCAGTCTGGATCATACAAATCTTTCCAACTAACTAATATGATTCAGCAAAAAGTCATTGGAACATTTCTCTTTCCCTTCATATATCTATGCTAACTAGCATAAAATTGCTAACTGTCCTGAAGTAGATACGCTTCAGTGTTTCAGCACTGGTCTTATACAGGGATTTCAAAACAGGAAACGAAGCACTCTCTAGATCTGAGCGCACAATGAGAGATGAGGGGAAGGGGTGATCAGTACATTTCAACTATTTTCTGAAGAGCAGCAGTCTGAATCTCCTGATTTGCTGTGGTGATTGCTTCCCCAGCAGGAGGTCTCAAGAGCTGTGTAAGATATCATGAAGCCCCCAGACAGAGGTGAAAGTCAGCCTCCCTTGAATTAAAAGTGGAAAAAGAGTGGGTTATAACAGCTCTACCAATAATGGAAAAAAAAAAAAAATGAAAACAAAGCTCCAAAGGATCAAGAAGACAGATGAAAAATGAGAGGAAAGGTGAGATTATCTGTCTTGGGGATATGAAGCAGTATATTAATCTTAGCTAAGCTAAGTCAGCACAGACAACTTGTTCAGCCTACAAATTAGCCTCAGGTTTGGTCTGATGATTGATGCAGCTCTGCTGCTATCCCAATCAACTATCCAACATCTGCCTCTCATCTCCCATTTAAGTTATCTAAAGTTTTCTGGTACAGATACAGCAAGACTGTCCGAAAAGGAATCCATCCAAGGATAAAATGAGCTTATTGAAGGTGTTTTCAGACATACAGATTCACTGAAAGAAACCAGTTACGTTTCTTTACATATTTAAGAGAGCTACAAACAGAGAAGCTGCCTCAGGCTGATAGCAGATCAGAGTTAGGTCAGGCAGAGGTAGAAGTATTTAATTGATTGTAAGAAGACACAGCAAGGTCTGAATTTTATGGCATGTGTATTTTACCTAAGAAAAAGCAAGAGTTACAAATCCAGTACTTGAAGGCAGAGTTTACTGCCTTCCAGACAACTATTTGTGTTAAAGGGCCAAGATTTTATTTGCTTCAAAGTTTCATGTATGATTTAGTAATTATACAGAAATAAAAAGAAAATCTGTAGACTATTTATTGTGGTAGAAGGAAAGATCTCTGTGAGGTCTCATGTCATGTAACAACTGTCTCCTTTTATTATCAAAAATTGCATTAATAATTTTAAAAATTATAGGAGATCAAGTGCAACATTTTAATATCATTCATTTAGAGCAATTCTTGTTACAAGAGTCCAGATTTTTATTACCTCTACAGCTGAGTGAAAAACAGACATTGTTGAAGGATAACTTCCTAAATTTTAGAGCTTTGTTATAACAAATGTGATGAGACCCTTTATGTATTTTTACTGTGCATATGATCAAGCAGTTAGCATTCTCCACCAGCCACTGCTTCTGAGCTGATCTATAGTTAGTAAATGAAGTCACAAAGTGTCTCATTAACTACCATGACATTTTGAATCAATACACATGTATGTGCAGACATATCCATGCTTCAATTTTTATGCCAGCTGCATATTTTGATATTGGCTGTCTAATGATTGTGACTCTCAGCTTCGATCTTTTCACTCTATCCCCTATAAAAGACATGTATACTTAAAGTATGATATTTTTTTAACTTAGTCCTTTCCAAGTGAGATACTTCTGTCAGCATGTCATGAACTTTTATCAGAGTATTGACACAAAGTTTGGCTGTAAAATTTTGCACTGAGATGTGGCTGAGTTATAGCCTGTGGGAAACCAAGGTATCTAAAAACTCCAAACAGCACAGGTTAGAACAGAACATAAGTCCAAGTTTACATGCACTTACCTGAGAATGCTGCTGCTAATGATGCAGGTTTTTTGGGTTTTTTTGGTTTTTGTTTTTTGGGGGTTTTTTTGCTAGTAGTGCTTTTTTTATAGCTGCATGCAAGTCAATAAAGTGCATAAAAGTAAGGCAAAAGCATACATTCAAACCAACATGAGCATTTATTTATTCATTTCAATGTAAGTAATATTAAAAGAGATTCTTCATGCAGCAATTTAGGGATCCTAACACCATAATCCAAAAGGTATCTAGTAGAAAGGAAATTATGGACAGCCAGCCTATATTAAATGCAGGTGCACTTCTTGTTCAAGTAATTCTCATGATCCTCTCTTCCCTGTCATTGTAACATCTTTTGTTCTCTTTGTAAGTCTCTCACAAATTGCAATTCTTTAAGAGTATATTAAAGCCTTTAGAAAACTATAAATGTTTCTAAAGTATCTGAAATTAATCCTTGTTTGTAAAAGAAAGAAATGTCCTTAAAAGCAGAAGAAAAAAAAAAACCTAACTGAAGCATTTTACACAGATAATAATACAATTTTTTATTTGTGGAATAATTTTAACACAGAAGCAGCATAATTGAGACTGTGAGGAGTGTAAGAAAGCATGTAAAAACAGAACAGGTTGTTGCTTGACTAACACAAATGAGAAAAAGCCAGATGAAGTCAGAAGAGCCGTTTCCACCAACTGAGTCTCCCGCTCTAGCCACTATTAAGAAAGTCCATGGGGTAATCATCATTACAGTAGCTCATACAAGCATCCCTAGAATAAAGTAGCATCTGATCTTGAATAAAATGTTGCAAAATGTTGCCTGAGGAACAAGAAACAACTGGGGTTTTGTTTGTGTGTTGCCTTGCGTGACAGCTAACATTCACTCCCAAATGCATCATCAGCTGAAGTTCGCTCATGGCAAAAAGACATCTCCATTTTAAGAGCAGCACTAATTTTTAAAATGGTAAGATGAAGGCTTGGCCTGACTTTGATTATATGTACTAGGTTACACTTGCCCATGACTGTGGAAGACAAGTGGGGGTACCACAGTGGAAACAGAACTCATCAGATGATGATTGCTCTGTGAGACACTTATGATCTTCCAGAGTAATACACATTTAGCCCTTAAAAGACAACATCCTTTCCAACACCACTTTGCAGACACAGTACCACACTCCCACAGCTAAATCAGAGGCCAGCTGATTAAGATGTTTATTGATTAATGAGCAAAAATTTAGTAAATTGGTAGAGAAGCAAAATAAATTATCTTGGCAATATAAAAATTATATAATGATGCAGACTATTATGCTTGCATATAAAGCTATTAATTACAGCTCTTAAATCTAATGGATCACATACCTGAGCACTACTCAATCCTAGTCCTCTTAGTATGGAAACAGAATTGTATTTCCCTCTGCCAGTCTGGACAGCACATCTGTGGAGCAGGACGATCCTTCAGCATCTTGATGAGCCAAGGCATGCAAGCCAGCATTACTGCTATCTGTTGGCATCCACAATCCTGCTGGTTAATGATCCATTTTTTACTCTTCTCTTCCCATATATAGTTTTAAAATTTATTCCCCACTCTTTCTGAGTTCAGACTCACATTTTTGTCATTCTTCTGTATTTGGTCTTCCTCCAAGCTCTTCCCAACAGCATATTTCTATCTGTCTTTTCTTTATTTTCTCCAGATTTGCTACCAAAAGTACCAAAAGCTGTTATTTCTAGTATCTTTTCCTAGCCAACTCCGCCCTCTTGGACAGGATTATATCAGTATGAGTGGCTTTGTGCTCAAAGTTCTCCTATCATTGTCCATCCCAGACTAACCAACATTTGTTTGCCTTGTTGAGTTATTGAACAAATACTTTAGCTTTAGTTTTAGCCCTGCCTAGCTCCTGTTAAGCACAAGCAGGTTCTCACCATATGCACCAAGTGTTTACATATCAGGGCAGCAGAGTAACTTGGTTTTCATATTTCTGCCCTGGTGCTTGGTAGGACCGTGACTGCTGTGCAGCTGCATGCCCCATGGGACACAAGTTTGGGTTTGGTTAGCTGCAGCAGCAATAACCCCCCAGTCTTTAAAAGCAGCAAAAATCTTAGTGTATTTCTGTCACTGCTCACAAGAAAAAAGATCACCATGGACAAAACCATGCACCTAACTCACATCTTAATTGCCATCTTCTCCAAGCCAAAATCAAGGGCTTTCCAGGATGTGAAGGTGTTCTTGAAAAATTGAAGATATTGTTTTCACTTTGAAGACTGTTCACGTGACAGGATTTTTCTCTTTTCTCTCAAAAGAGGTCACCAAATCAGTCTTTCTTCCACCAGGTATTTTAATTTTTCCCTGGACAACTGGCTCATCAATGAACTTTATAGGCTTATTTTACTGTAAAATTGGGTGGTCAAATTTCTCTTTGATTGGTTGAGGTTTTGTTTTTCTCTTGAACATGTATTTCTTAAGCTTACAGGCTTCTTTTTTTAAGATTTTAAAGTGCTCATTTCCCTAAGTCATCAGTAAATAACAATGCATTTCTCCATGGTCTGGTTTGCACAGATGGAGTTTTGTAGTTTGAAACTCCCTTACGATACCTAAACACTCCCTGAATTTCACTTAATGGGCTATTAAAGTTATCACATAATTGTATAGAAGAGAACAACTTTTAATTTTTTTTTTAAGAAAACAGACACCATTTGGCGTAGTTTTTCTTTAAATTCAAAAGAACCTCTTGGTCAGCAGAGCAAAGCAGTATAATGAGCATGGTCCCCTTTCTTGTGCAGACTCGGTTTAAGGCTGTAACCATACATTCCTCTTGGAAACATGCATTATGTATTACACATTACACATTCTAACACACCAGATTTCTTCTTTTCTCCTAAGTAATTGCATCACGTATGCAATCTCTGGCAAAATTATGGTTTGTGTGTTTTTCAACTTTGCTGCAGAAGTAAGATAATCTACAGGTTTTGTATTGGAGAAATAAGTTACCTGCCCTTCTCCCCAAAACCCCGAATAACACAGGAGTGATCTGTCTTGCTCTTCCAGAGAAGGGCTTTGTGGTCAATCCATGAAGCGCACCATACCTGCATCCCAGTGTGAGTCTTTGTTCCAGCAGGAGATGTTGCTGATGGCACTGGCTGTATCTAAAGAAGGGGATGCAGGTTTCCCACACCGTACACCCAGAAGCATGAGTCACCTGTGTCCGAGATACGAGGTGGAAGCACTCTAATTCTGTATACTACTGGTTTCTGTGGGAAAGATATACATGCACGGCAGCCTGTACATACTTTAGCAATTCTTCGGTCTGAATCACTGGCAACACAAAACCTGAAGATGTGTACAGTAAAAAGTTAGTAGAAACTCTAAGTTTCTGGTTCTTGTCTATCAGTTGGGATCATGTTAGCCTGACAGGTCAGCCAGGGCTTTGAGATCAATCTAACTAAATTACCCAACACAGCCTACTTCCCCCGAGGTAGAGAAGGCTTTCCAGTTCAGCCAGATTCTCTTAAAAAATTATTAAGGAAAATCCACCCTCTAAGGACAACCAAAATCACTAGGTCAGACAGTAGAAATAAAAAGTATTCACACAGAACTCTTCTGCCGGCATTATCCTTGTGAGCAGATCCTTGCTTCTTCATTAGATTTATCGCAGGTTTGAGCTGGATCTCAATGGTCACTTTGCTCTGGTGCCTGGGATGTCCCTGCCTTTCCTGGTTGAGACCTCCATGGCCTTTAGCCCTCTTCTTATCTCCAGTAGCCTGTGACCCCCAGAAATTCCCCTTTTCTGGACAGGTTCAATTTGTTTCCTGTTGGAGGCAAAGTGTCCTTGGTAGGAAGGGAATGACTTGCAAAAGAGTTCGTCTTTATTCAATTGCATACAGGTGAACATAAGTCCAACAGAAATAAAGCAGTCAAGAAGCAGACTTGACATACCACAGTTCAGACAGGAACCCATTTCAGGAATATTACCATATGCACTGCACTCTGTCATTTCCAAAAGGACTTCCTGTATGTTCCAAAACTAAAAACTGCAGTGAAGACTAGGTTGAGAGTGAAAAAAAGCATAGCTAAATTCAGTAATTTAATTTATGGAGACCTTTACATTAACCCAGCAATTTCAGTTGTCTGCCCCTCATAAACATGCATGTGTTCCACAAGGAATTCTTTCATCATCCAGGGACAGAACTGTGACCTAGCCTAACCTGCACTAACAATTCCTTTTTCCTAGCCAGTTCAGAATCACAGGGTGACAGAATGACTAAGCAAACAGAAAGTTTGTTCCCTGGAGGAACGATTCCATGGAGGAAGTACAAGGAAAAGACTTCATAAAGATTTACCTTCTTTTATGTACTGTGGAGGCATAATCCGCTTCTAATTATCCCAAGATTTAAGCTTACTCAAAGCCAGAGATTGGGAAAAATAAATATTTAGCTTCTGGCCTAATGCAATTAAGATATGAAAGGCACAACAGGTGCAAAATCAATGGATGAAAAACATACTTCACAGATTTATTAGGGTTGAGTCACCATCCAAGGAGGTATTTAAAAGACATGCAGATAAGGCACTTGGGGGCATGCTTCAGTGGTGGACTTGGCGGTGTTCCAGTAAGGATTTTTCAAAGAATACATCTGGTGCAGGTAGCTCAGTCTGCAAGCTGCAGCACCTGCTGGGTGGGAACCTGCAACAAGAGGCCATGAACCACCAGCCCCTCCCTCAACAGAGGGCACAAAGACCGATGTCACTGGCCAGTGGATCAGGCAGGTGAAGACATGGCAGGAGCTAAAGACTTAGGACAAAGAGGAAGACATGAGCTTGCTTGGACTGTGAGGGTATAAAAGCTCAGGGGCTCCTCTGATGGGGGTCCCTCCATGGGGACACCAGCTCAAGCTGTTTCTGTGTTACTGCACTGTGAATAAGTTGCTTAATGGAATAAGATATCCACAGCTCTTCTAAGGGACACCTGGGGTCAAACCAGTTAGGAACCCTGGTCTGACCACATGAGAGTGGGGTGTAGGGAGTCAAGCAGGGACCTTTTGGCTCGCTTGAGCTGCCCACTGTGAAGAGGCTTTGGTCCCAGCAGTTAAAATCTCTGGTAGTGGAAGTGTGACTGCCAAGAGTCTTCTGAAAAGCAAAATACTTCTAGAATTTTAGAGTTTGTGAGGTTTAGTTGTTGGGGGAATGGGAGCATTGTTGTTTTGTTGTTCAGGATTTTTTTCCCCAGACATAAGAATACACATAAGACTGTGAAGAAAAGGAGACACATAATCCCAGGAATTCTGTACACAGGAATAGCTACATTTACTCTGTCTTTGGAGAAGCTACCTGAGTCCACAGCAGCTATGAATCTACAGTACATTTTCAACTTTCTCGTGCTCTTATTTATGCGCTGATTTTTATCTGTTTACTGGTCCCCACTGTGGAAGCAAGGAACAGATATGAAGGGACAGTATAGCCTCAGGGCACCATGGAGAACTACAGACAGATGGAGACATAACTTCTCAAGTTTTACCCTAACACCTGCTCTGCTTTCCAACAGAGTTGGAATAATTGGCCAGTCAGGAATTCAAGGGAACTGACATTACAATGAACAAAAAGCCAGCACTGTTCTTCCTTACCCAAAGCTGCCTATAAAATATTATTCTTATTAAAATATTTTCTATACCCATCGTAACACATTGCAACCGACATGAAAAGAAAGTGATCTCAGATAACACAAAGACAAAATACCACAATCACCAGCTGTAATAGCACCTGTAATAGCACCATTTTGAAGAAGAACAATTGTATAGAATGACATTATATTTCCCTCTAATGTTGGCTTTCCTCTTCAGACAATATATACCTTCTGCATGTTAAGTATGAATAGAGGAGCTATTGAGAAACATAAAGGGAGGTGACATGAATTGTTAATATCCACTTTTGTTCATCTGCCAGGAAGAAATCTAATCTCTAAAAGTTTGAGAAAAGACCTTGGGTGCTAGTAATGGTTGTTCCAGCATGTAATTTTGGGATTCATTCCTTTGCTTCTCTATGAAACCTGTAAAATAGAAAGAATAGGGTTCCTTACATACTTATTAGGTTTTCTCAACTGCGTAATTTTCAGTTGGAGACTAAGATGATTAAAGACAAATATATTCGGTTACTACCAGCCCAAGTAAAACAAACAAGGGGCAACCGGCAGAAGCTGATGCACGGGAAGTGCCTCCTGAATATGAGGAAGAATTTCTTTACTGTGCAGATGAACAGGAAGTGGGACGAGAGGGTGTGGAGTCTCCATCACCAGAGATATTCAAGAACCATCTAGATGCAATCTTGTGCCATGTGCTCTGGGAGCGAGGATGTTGGACCAGATGACCCACTGTGATCCCTTCCAGCCTGACCCACCCATTCTATCGTGTGGTGTCAATGTTCCAGTGTCAAAGAAAGCACTTAAATTGCACTGTTTTAATACTTCTGAAACCCCAGTTTTAGAATGGCTTCTCAGTCAGAAAAAAATCCCAGTGTTGTCTAAAAGTTTTAAAGCACCTGTTGCAAATAGAAATTTTGAAATAATAAAAAAGTTACAAAAGCAAATGATACTGTATAAGTTTGAAGACAAGCATCTGTGTTCCTATCACCATCGGTGATCAAAACATGATTGAATTCATACACGTGGCATGAAAAATAGAGTTCAGCTTCTGAAAGAGCATATGGTGCACTAGAAAGGTGGGCATGCTAGGATAGAAAACAGAAAAGCATCTGAGTGGACCTAGTCTAGTGGACCCAAATAGTCTGTTCTGTTTAGGCTTTCTACTTGATTTTCTTCTGGGAAAAACACAGAATCATGGACTAGATGCTATCTGGGTACTTAAATTTTCAGATCATCTCTAATACAATTGTTTTAGAAACAACGAAACTTTCCTTAGAAAAAATGCAGTTTATTTAAGCAACCTTTTCATAGAAATACAAATTTTGATTAAAATGTCTGTGGGGATGAAAATTATGAGGAAAAAGCAAACCATTTGCCTTCTACATGAGGTTAATCGAGACAAAGCAAGAGAAGGGAATAGGACCCTCATATCCCTTGCTAAAGGAGAGCACTCCTGTCTCTGAGACTTTAAATCTCCTTGGTTAAACATCAACGAATCTTCAGTACGAGGGGGGAAAAAGTATTGTAGAAGGCTTTAATGTTTTTCCAGTGAAAAACTGGAGGAAAGTGTCTGTGGGATGCAGATCTGGTTGTATGAAGTTCTACCCTCCACTATGAAAGTGTAAAATTGCCAAGCAAAAACCCCAAAATTACTCCTTTTCTACTCACTATGTTCTTATCCTACTGATCCATGTTTCCTCATTTCCTGTGTTCCAATTTCCTGACACTTCTTCTGCTCTGCTCACTACTTTCCCTTGTCACTTTCCAGAGGAGCAGGGAGAGTATAACCCAGCTTTGCATCTCCCATGCTTCCTGCAGAAATAAAAAGACTCATGGTTTTATCATCTGATCTCTCAGTTCCCTCCTGGTCTAGATTCATCATTATGGGAGAGAGTGGAGAGAGGAAATTTTAGCATTGGCTTTCAGTCTTTGCAGCTCTTAACACAATCCATAAATAATGGATAGATTAATTAATATTGACGAAAGATTCAGATAGTGCTGTGATAAATGCTTGCAGAAAATCTTATTCATTAGGATGCATTCAGAGCCATTAATCCAACTTTGGAGAGCAAAGCCTGCCCTGAAAGACAAACAGGAACAACACACATTTCCACTGGAGTAAGATAAGGAGAAAAGAAAACATAATGTTTTTATCCTTTAAGCTTGCCTCAAAAGAAATTAGGCCAAGTATTAATAATTATTATATTATTCATGTACTTTTGATATATTTAGTACAAAAGTAGTAACCTTACCACCATCAGAATTGTGAGGGTTAAAAAACAATGGAGTGAAGTGTGCTTCCAGTAGAATATTTTGAGCAGTTTGTCGTGCATTGATAGTGTACCGTTTTATTTATTGGATAGAATGCTGATCAGATTTGTTGCACTTAAGGATAACATAATTCATTGTGGTGATGCAGAAAATACATAAAATACAATTGAAAAGATTTATTATGACATTTTCTCAGCTTCTGATTTTACAGTGAAATTTCTGAAACGTCTTTGGAATCTGAGGAGAAAGCTGTCACTTTTGAAATATATGGTCAAGATGCAACTGTGAGGCCAAGATTAACCACCTATAGAAGTTATAAATCAGCACATGGACTTATATTTCTCAAGAAACAACAGTCTGGGCATAATTAATTATCAAGCCAGTAATGTCAGAAATTATTGCAGGTCTAGATTTAGTATTTGTGAGCTTTGTATTCTTCAGTATTCCTCTATGCTTCTTCTAGATCCATTTTTTAGGTCTAAAAAATGTCAATTACAGCTGATATAAGATAAATTACTATAAAACAATACAAATGTATTTATTCACACTATTACGGTGTGTATATGACTGGTCAGAGAAGTGCAGATTTTGACACGAAAGTACGTTTAAAGTATTAAGATACAACCTAAAAACATCTACAGGCAAGGAAATTCCTGAATAAACTCATCCTAATGTTACAGAATTACAATATACCCTCAGTTTTATCTAAGGTGGCAACAGTTATAAGAATTCAAAATCATAGGCGGGTTATTTGAATGCTTTATCCAGACAGATGATCTTTGCCATATCAACATGGAAAGAGATCTGATTAAACAGGTAGAGAACTGGATAATGAACAGTCTCCTTTCTCATAGCCACCCTCCTAAACACACATGAAAACTTAGAGGAATAAAAATCTGAGTATGCATGACTTAGTGAAACAGAAATGCATTGTGATATGAGTTGTTAAGGAAGGATTTGAGTTGTATGGGCTTTCCTCACAAATCATAATTTACTGTCAATAAAGTATTTTCTAAGAAGCTCACTGAGGTAATTGTAATTGTAAAACCCTTCTTAAAAAGGCAGGGATTTGGGAGTGTGAGTGGAAATGGTAATTCCAAGCTAATCTTTTACCTTTTTCCAAGGCAAAACCACATGGAATAAAGAATTCTTAAAGAAAAACTGCTTTCCAATTCTATGTAGTGTTATTGATCTCCTTCAAAATAAACTGTGAGACAGTTTATTGCCAAAAGTTTCCCTCTTTTCCTAAAACACAAATTTCTGACCACTGAAACACAGAAACCTAGGAGTAAGAAAAAGTCCCAGCTGACTACAGGATAAACATTTTGGGAATTATAGAAGTGTGATAACGGCAAATAGAGGGGAAGGTTCTGATGAATATCTGTCTGGACATGAAAGGAAAATGAGGTTTTAAGATGCTGTTCTGCTGATTCATAGAGATATATATTGGGTGTTTGCAACCTGCCAGCAGATTGGTGAGAGACACTTCTTCTCCTCATGTCTTCACAGTTCTTTCTCAAAATGTGCGCCTGAGAGAGAGCACAGGGTAGGGTACAGAGGTGAAGGAGAAGAGCTGCGTGGGAAAGCTGTCCTGTGGAAAGGTCCTGAGTTTTGGCTCAGATTTACCTCAGACTAAAGCTAAAGCTTAAAATTTTAACCAAAGTTTTCAGGAATTTATGCTCCTTTTTTGCAAAACAAGCTCAGCTTTTGGCAGTTGTACATCACCGCCCACGTTTACACAAACGGTCAGGTATGTACTGCTTGAAGTAGTGCTATTCCTGACCCTGATCCAAACTCAGACTACATCCCTCTTTTACACCAGAATGTGACCAAGGCAAGGACCATCATCTGCTGCCTGACACAGCCTTGAAAATAATAGAATGCACAGGGAAGGCATAATATTCTCCATCAGGTTCCAGGTCTAGGCAGCTGGAAACAAGAATTAATGGCATACCATAAAATATATTTGCCCCATTGAGTAAATCCAAAAGCATCTGTGCGTAGTCTCCTCAGTGGCAAGAGTCTAGACTGTAAAATTCATTTATATATTTAAATATGTTTGACAATTATATTCTAATTTAATTTGAAAATAGTCTTTTGCTATCCAATAATGTGCAAACACAAAAAAAACAACTCATAGTCAAAGCCCTTTTCTTTTTGCACACTTTTCAGTGCATGCTTGGAAAAAAGTTAAAACCCACTCTGTTATCTTCCCTTCATGCTAACTGAACTCCTTCTCTACTCCAACCATCTATTCTCAGAGTGTGTTTTGGGGAATTAATAATTCTGCTTCCTTATTCATTTTTTCTAATTTATTTAGAATTGGCAAATGAATTTTAAAGCACTGTCAGCCAGAAGTGTATATGCATATCCATCCTTCTGTGAACATGTGAGTGACCACATGAGCCTAATTACTTTAGGAAAAAAGTCTAAACTTTTTTTAATAAACTGAAGATTTCAGGAACAGGCAGCTGCCTGTGCACAATGTGGTTTTTCCATATCATATTTGATCACATGGATTTTAATTAATTTTAAATTTGAATTAATCTCAAGTATTTGTGAAGCGTCCTACTAAAAGGAGACAAATGGCCAGTTATCATCTAGAAGTTGCATCCCTCCCCACCTTTGATCTGCAAAGTTCACTTTAAGTGAGAGGTTCAATAGATCCCATTCCTTGTTTTAGCTCTTGTTCCTCTTAGCTTCTTGACGGAGGAATAGAAATCAGCACATTTGGAGGAGCAGCTGCAAGATGCTGCTGTGGGAAATATCTGCCTAATTTGTTGCTGCAAGCAGATTCCATAATTTGATTGAAAATAAAACGGTTATTCTTCATCCCCATGATTGACTGTTCTCTATAGACATCCTTTTGGCCCAGCTTGGTAAAACAGAGAGGAAACAGAAAGCACTCTCATTGTGGAAACAAGTATAGGAAACATTTACAAACACTGCTACTCTGTTTTTTGGGGAGTTTTGATTGGTTGGTTGGTTGCTTGTTTGGCTTTCTGCATAGACTATCTTAGCTTTTCCTATTACATGGTTAGCTCACTGAGTCTGCTTTAACTTATATTCTTGAATCGTAAAGCCTTATGGAAAAGGCTGTAGGGGACAGAGAAGAAGCTGGATTGGTGTGGGGGCTGGTGCTTTAATCTGGGCATTTCTTCGACATGGCATCTTAGCAGGTATAGAGATGATACCTTCATTTCCTTGTGATCAATCACACTCCAGGCAGCCAGCACACAAGTCAGAACTGATGATATCCCTTCATGGCATATTGTTTTCTGTAGCAAAATAGAACTCAGTTTTAAATTCTCTTCTTCTTTTCATCCATCAGGAGACAAAAATGGGAGCTCAGGAAGAAGCATAGCCCAAGTAATTTTTACAGCTGAGCAGACATCAATACTTATAGACCTACTCAGGGTTTACAAACACTGCACAGTAGGGCATCTTAAACAGGATTGGCTAAGGATCAAAAAAGTTATAAGACATTATTAGCCAGGAACACTAATGTGTCTGGCAATATGGAATTACTAATAACATTGATCATTTTGTACACCAAGGGGTACATACGTCAGCTTTGGAAGTAAAGAGAGGCAGAAATGAAGTCTTGGGAAACAGCATGTGTAAACAGCCTCCTCTTACCACATCACACGCACTCGCTGGGCAGTAATTCTGGCTGCGAGTGCATGTCCGTGCACACGGTGTTTTGCTTCATCACCTTTGCACGCCTTCCTGCATCAGCTCTCCCTCACCCTGGTGAGACACAGGCAGCTTTTGCAAAAGCCAGCCCAGCCTAAACATAGAGGCAGGATGAAGAGTACAGAGAAGAATGTGTAACATCAGCATTCATGCCACAGACCTACTGCTTTGAGAAACTACTTCCTTTGTTGTTCTGTTTATGCAATGGTTAATGACAGTAAATATGTAGTCTGATACCTCAGTAGCATATTACTGAACTCACACAAGTGAGAAAAAGTGTACACAGCTCACATCCTCAAGACTTTTGGTTGACCAGGGATATATGCATTGGTGGAACACTACGCTGCCCGTACTCCTGTCTCTCCTATTGGTGATTTTTGAGCTTTTAGAGCTCATTTTATCCTAGAATATCAGCACAAAGCCCTCAGATACTCTTTTGCAGGACTCCTACAATTTGGTGTGTTCTTCGGATACACATGTCAGACACTGTCAGTCTTCCCATGCTTGGAGGTGTCTTTGGGTAATGAAATCTGAAGGCTGCCAACAAAAGCACATAGCGAGGCTATGCTTATTTTAAATGTGAGTAATCACTGCATGGATTGTAGTTTTATGCCTTTATGTCTCTTTTCTTTAAGGGTTGTAATGCTGATTGACTAATAGAAGATAGTCCGTAGTGTTAAAAGTAGCTATTTTAGCTGAAGCAACAGCATATTTTATTGGAGCAGATGTTCTGCGAATGAGCAGGGAATAAGGAGAGCAGTCGTTGTTGTGCTGTTGTTTAAAGGGCAAGAGTGATGCCAATCATCATTACCATCTGCTATAGTACATAAAGTATCCATATGCTCTTTAGATGGTCCCAAAATTGATTTGAACGGCCATACTGAGATTTCTTGTTTGAGGACGCAGTAGTTCTATATACCCTTACTAGCTCCTGACTGACAAGAGTCCTCAGAGCAGTTAACAAAAATGTCTCAAAATCCTGGCTCAAGTAGTCACAGATTAAATTTAGAGCAGACCAACCTTTGCCATTCTTTCTTGGATCTTCTGCCATGATAACATTTACCATCTGAAGCCTAAGCATGCCAGGCAGCTGTTCAAAAACATAAACCCAATCTACAAATCCTCGCTGCCATACTTTGCAGGGCTTGCAATGTTTCTCATAGTTCTAAAAATGTCATGTTGGAGCCCACACTCTTCTGGGCATTGGCTCAGAAACCAACTCTGTAGTTAACCTTCTGTCCCTCAGCTTCCAACTGAAAAGTGTGGTCTTTCAGCCGAGTGCATTTCCAGCAATATAGTGAAAGGAAAGACCTCTCACAGTTATCCAACATGCAGTGGCAAAAGTACTTTTAACCTTGCAAATCCATTGACCTCTTCATACTTTGCAACTAGACTGTATATGAGCTTTCCAGCAAAATTTTATGTCAACTGAGTTGGCAAATGTTATCACAAATCCAAGAAAGAAGTCCAAATTCATCTATAATAAGATACTAAAATACTGCAGTAACTCATTCTCCAGCTTAAATTTAGGATTTTTTTCACTTGCACAGAAAATAATGAAACTTATCAGCTATGGAGATACAGTGATCATCCATTCATTCACATGATTCTTCCACAGCAGTCCAAGTAGGAGATGTCTGAAAAAAGGGTACCATACCCAATATAAAATAGCAGTAGTTCAAATGGCATTCTGCTAAGCCCAGTCAGTTATCTACAGGCTTATTCTGCAAAGGAGTTTATCTTGTATGACTCCTCCTTTTCTTTTTTTATCAGATGTATTTTCATTAGCATGGGATTGTCTAGTTTTGGAACCCCACTGTGATTTAGTTGGCAGCAAAATTTACAGGATGAGGTTAAGACATATCACATAATTAGATTTAAGCACACCATTGCAGATTAGGGTATCTCCTTGCTGCTGTGTTCAGGATAATGAATGAAAAGGAAAATTTTGGGTGTGGTGGGGGTTTCTTGTTGTTTTTATAGGGTTTTTGCCGGTTTATTTTTAATTTCTTCTTATGAGGCTGTAAGCAAATTATAGGTTTTAGTCACTTCTGAGATGCTTCAATTCATACTCAAGATTCGAAGTGATCAGTTTAATGGCCAGCATGCAAGAATTTAGGTAGTGCTCCTCCAGTTTTTAATGACATCTGAAGGACTCCATTAAGGTTTCCCTGGCACAGACACATCTCTCTGTTTTTCGGGGACTATTACTGAAATGCCCTGGGAAAAAAAAACAGCTTCCTGGGTTTCTTTCTTTTCCCTTCATCCTTTATAAGGTGTTATAGCAGTTCCCCTTTCATATTTTTATTTTAGTTATTTCCCTCTTGGGCATAAGGATGGATATTTCAAAGGGAAACCACTCTCTTTAAATCAGGGATAAAAAACATGCTAACATCTTCTACAAATAGCAGCAGAGTTACCACATAACCTTCCACATTCTGCTCCAGTAGCAAAATGACACAACTCTTTTAACATGAACATGCAGAAAAATCTGTATGCTAATAGAGACTGTGAGAGAGAAAATCTTACAAACATAACAGTATTATAAACACAATTACTCTCCTTCAGGAAAGGAAGAGATAGAAAATTTATCTCAGGTTGTTAGCCACATTACATAATGCTAGAAGGCATTCAGCAACAATAATGATCCAGTGATGAAGCTGGAAAAGAATTATTGCAGAGAGTGTGGTGTTGCATGAATGCTTTTAGCTGAAAGAAATAAAATCCTAAACAGTAAAGTGTCACATAGATCCTATTAAACTCTTCCAATGTGCAGCTCCTTTGCATGATCATTATACTTTGAAGGTATTCCATTTCGCTTTAGTTTATTTTGGTTTACTAATCTGTGAGAAACAAGCTATATGTTTATGTGTGAGAAGTTTGACAGAACCCTATTTCATTTTATGTTAACATAGATGCCCATTATTAGGATATTGCTCATTGCTAATTTTTATCTGCAATATGGTTCACCAAAAGCTTAATTAATATTCTTTGCTTGGCTGGAATATTACATTATATTGTTCTTAATACTGAATGCACAGAATCCTATCTATAGCATAATTTTAACATAGACGTTTTCTATAAGGACTAAAAGATAGTAAGAATTAATTGATGATTTACATTAATGTTCATTATCATTCTAAAAAGCAGCATAAAGGTCATAGGGAGCTGTAGGGTTCATATAATTTCACTCTAATTATTTTAATTTATTGTAATTTAGATACCAAAAACAAAAATCCAGTGGAAGAAAACCATAACATCCTTTCTATATCAGTAAAAGAACCACACCCTTGCATTTATAGGGTATTATTTACCAGAATCCTGGGTGAGCAGGATGAATGCACAAGAGACACTCTGATATTAGGAAAATCATTTATGTATTTGCACAGGTGTTCACAGAGGAATAATTTCTAAAACATATTTGTGTCCCTGCATTTTGTTCTTCTTTCAAGGTCATCACCAGCATTAAAAGCCATCGTGTCAGAAACTGAAATGTTACGATTAATGGCTTGAACATTTTTATGAAGGGCTTTTTACCCATGATGGCAAAACTGTATGAAGAAGCTGTGACCATCAAAGCCCACCCCTCCCAGAATATGCCTCCTGAGGGGAACTTTGGTGATTTAAGTCGCCTAAGGGAACTTGAGGTAAGAAAAAAGGTGACACAATTATCAAAGGACAAAGGTCCAATTATCTCAGGTTTAGGGAGAAGTGAACAAGACAGAGGGAGAAGAATATATCCACGAGAAAGCCAAACCCAGCATCTCTCCCGCAAATCAGCTCTGGCTGGGTTCAGGGTGGCGGAGGCCATAGCCCACAGACTCATCTGCTGGGGCCAGGTTTGCACACTCCCCCCCCAACCAAGATGGGGGAAGGAGGGCGTTTCGGGTGTAACCGCTGGTCAGAGGCAGCAGACATCCATCCTCCCTTACACAGACTGGCTCAGTTGTAAACTCCCCCACACTCCACATCCATGGGAGATTCACATGAGGAGCAGCTGAGGAGGTGTCATAATCTCTCAAAGAGCCCCAAGACTCATTTTTGAGGCCTAGCACCAGGCAACAGCTCATGATGCAATGTGATTCAAGATTCAGAGTCTTATGCAAGAGACAGTGTCAAACTTGCCCTCCCCAGGGAAGGTACCTGGGCATTCCCACCTGGCCCAAATGTATATCAATCCATTGAACTCTCTGTTTTGTGGGACCCTCACCACCAAGAAGACCAGATGGAGAGGAACAATGAGATGCCATCAGGATCCACAGAGTGGTGATATTTTCTATTCAATCTGTTTCTGTCACTCTTTCTCTCCCTCCCTCACATCTTTTTCTATGTCTTTCTATGTTTTTCTCTCTCTCCCTCTCTCTCTTTCTCTCTTTCTCACATTTACTGTTAGATAAAATCCATACTATTGACTTCGGCATATGGTCTCATTTGCACCTTAATTCATCCAGAGGCATCTCTCTAAAACTTTTAATAACTGGATCTCAAAAAATGGAGCAAAACCCTGGATGAGATCTCAAGGGCCCTAGCTGCACTTATAGTCACAAGCAACAGCTATACAGCGAACCAAGTTGATTCACCATGATTTTCAACTGTGCAGTTAGGAGACTGTCCTGACGTCTGCTTCAGACTCCTAAGACCCGTGAATACATCTGAACATTCATCAACCAGCCACCTGTGGTATATACCCATTTTCTCTTGCAGGCTCCATTTTCCTATAGGAATAACATCTGTGTATGGTATTGAGCCATCTTTTGCACACAGAATGCAGCACAATACCAGAATGGCTCCTGTGTTTAGCTGGTAACTAATGACTTTAAACAGTGCTGACAGGCTCACAAAGCTATTGTTGATGCATAGTCAAAGATTTAGCTGTCAAATGGAGAGAGAGGAAGGAAAAAGCACTTCTTTTTTTTTCTTTCCTTTTTTTTTAATTCATAAAGGACAATGAAATACATGGCTCTGATTGAACCATTTCACATTGACTGACACCATTGTTCAAACTGCAGGATGGGTGCTTGACCTTCTTGCCTCATATCAACAGCCCAGGAGTTACAGGGGCACTGGGAAAGGTCAGGAATCATCAGTTTCTTGTTTTGAGAGGTGAGAGTGCACATGAGGAACTCAAGGGAGGGGACAGGAAGGGATGGTGTCAGGATAACACCTTCATTATTCAGACCTGGATGCTTCAAACCAGCTGCCTGAATTCTTTTGTCAGAAATAGCTCATGCATTTCTGAATACCCTTCGATCAAGTCCCTTCTGCTACTGTACAAAATCCTTGGCAATCTGCCCCTGCCCTTGGCTTAAATTATCTCCAGCCCATTTGTCTCAGATGTTACGTAACAGGTATTACGAATTTCTATATGCTCCCAAAGTGCTATATGATCTTCAGTTGAAAACCACTAAGTGCAAAATATCATTCCATATAGTAAAGAAACTAATATGTGAAATAGGGCTGAAAAAAATGCTTTCATAATATGAAACAGGATAAGGAAAAGAGAATGTCATTTTCTTGACAGGCCATGATTCCTTTTTAATGTGTAATCACTGCTTTAGACATAGAGTTCCCTTTTTTTGAATGATAGAGTTCTCTTTTTCTGAATGTCAAAGAATGACAGGACAAGAGGAAAAGATCTAAAAGAGCAGGTCAGAAAGCGCCAACAATTCAGGATCTCAGCAGCTGAGCAGCAGGGAAAATATCCCCTGCATTTAGAAAGTTTCTCGGCACTTAGAAGTGCTTCTGAAAATACCAAGTCTGGCATGTTCCAAGACTTATAGTGCTGCCTTTCCCTGGTCTTAAAATTAAGAACCAAACACGTTTAATGAAAAAAGGGGGGTTTACCTCGGTATTTATTTAAGGATCCTTTGGTGAAACACTTTGTCCTGTTTGAATGCACCCCGAAATGCATGCCCCCAGTGTCCTAAAAGCACACACAATTATAGGCCTTGCAAATTAGCATATCTATCAAAGATTCCCCAGTGAGAGGCTCCAGTGGCCCCCCCCCGCCCCTCCTGTCTCGAGGAACCTTCCCCCTGGCTGCGTGTATCTTTGTTTTCAGAATGTGTTCTGGAGAGGACCTTGGTGTCTGGGGCTATCTGACCCCTTACTGTGAGGCTCTCAGGATGTTTGGTCTCCTGGCCTAACGGAATATTGGGTCTCAACTTGGTTATTGGACTTAAGGAATTATAAGTATGTGGGCTAAAAGCATTAAGTACACATAAAAGCTATATAAAAGAGTATATAGAAGGGGTATAAAAGAAAAGGCAAAAAATCATCATGGCATTGATATTACGGTAAATTTTCCACTCTATGACCAGGAAAATTTAGGTTCTTTAAATATTCACTGTAATCACTATATGTATCTGTATCTAAAGCTGCACATGTAGATATGTAAGTAAATTTTATACAATGTATGTGTAATACTGTGAAGTTGACTATGTATTGGTGGAAAAGAAACTCAGATGGAGCTGGTTGGGTACCGAGATCAGCTGCTTCTGTAGGATTCAGGGCATGTCCACCACAAGTAGAAGCCATCCAGCTGTAAGCAACATAAGTGACAGGATTGTGCTTTGGAAAGGTGGATGAATCTCTCTAAATCAAAACTTTTCATTTTTTCAAAACAGATATTTTCTCCCCTTTTACTTGTCTGTCCTATTTACAACATAAGAACAACCTACATTAAGCACAGTGGGAATCATTATCTTAAGGGGATCGTGAAGCACTGAAACCACACAAATGGAGAAAAAGGATGAAACAGGTTCGCTATGTTTCACAGAAGTTTCTAGATTGCAAAGAATGTGTATGTGCATCAAGGCCTGGCATGCTGCATGCATGCTGGGAAAGGGCATCCACAGAGTTGTGAGATGGCCTGGGAATTACCAGTCCTGTGAGGGTGGCTGGTAGAGATCTTCAGCACAGAGCACAGCTTCCTAGTGCTGAAGCAGGTACCCCATCCAGTGCCTTTGTAGGTCAGACCCCCAGTGATTATCACATCCAATGGGACCCTGGAAACCTGTTCTACAACACTGAGGCTCACAAACCTCAGGGCCTGGATCTCTGGTAAATCTATTTTCCAGTCACCTTCAGAGAAGATAAAACAATTAATAAGAAGCTAAAGTACAGATCACTAATAAAAATAAGCATGCTAAGAGTATTTAAATTGATTCATACCTCATCATAATGCTTATACATACCTGAACAGATGTACCTTTCTTGAAGCAACAACTTGATAGTCATTTAAGCCTATGCAACATTTCAAAAAATCTTCCTACAGACTCCTGCTGCACATCACTGTAAGCTTATGTGAAATTACAGAAGATGGAATCAGCAAAAGGTCTGCAAAATCACAGTTTGTTCTTTACAATTTAAATTTCTATTTCCAGAATTTCTATTTCCCATTAAACACATATTTTAGAAAGCAGAAAAAATCGCCTGCAAGCTTTTATTCTCCTCGAAGAAAAATCTGTTTCATACGTACACTCTTCCATTCATCAAAAAAGTTATTAAACAGTGTAATGCAAAGGATGGTATATCCACTTTCTTATCTGAGTGGAATATCTCTTCTCCCAGTCTTTCCATCCACATGCAAATGTTTTGTCAGCAACTACTTCAAGAGTATCGAACAAGCACATGCCACCCGAATTAGCCTGAAACGAAGGCCACTGAGGTTCAAAAATCCCTCACATTCCTCTTGAAAGAAAATTTTTGGAGGCTGGGCAGGATGAAGTTCGACTAAAGGGATGTTCAAACTCGCGTGTAAGGATGTCTTCGATATGTGCATACCACGTCTGGGCTCAAACTCACTGAAACACACACTTTGTTCCCAGCTGCCAGCAGACAGTAGGTTTGGCAGCCGATGTTGTGTAGCTGACCTTCATCTATCCAGCAAGACCGATACTTTGGCTTTATTGTACGTACACTGACTAACTTACCGCACCTGTGATCCCTGCTAAACATGACGTGCCTCTTGAATTATTTAAACCTGTCTTCTGGGACCCAGATTTTACTTGAATACTATGCAGGTAGGAAAAACGTGTCCATGATGTTTGATAGCTATCAGCAAGACAGAAAAAGACTGCAAAAAGGAAAGGAAAAGTGATGTAATGAGAGGTCTGTGTCTTTTCTCTGACAGGGTTTATGCCCTGTAATGACAGGAAAATGGTTTCTCTCTCTCTGCTTGCTATCTCCGCTTTTTAATGCCAGGAAGCTCTGATTTCACATGCGAAAGAAATGAAAAAGATTTAATTTAATAATAATATATCTTGGGAGGAAATATAGCCTGAGATACTGATGTTTTATCTTTAGTCAGGCCAAATGGACTTTTGGGGGGGGAAACTGTTTGCAAACTGTAATCCATCAGACAGTGCTTATAGGGTTTAGCACCACAGAGCTGCATATAACAACTCATCACAAAATAGCAAACACCACAAAGCATGCTTTGAAGAGTGAATGAGACACAAAAATAAGATGCAGCCTGCCAAGTCTGTGGCAATGCATTTTAATAAGCTGAAGTCAATCTCCGTCTGATTGTTGAAACGCTTGGGGAAAGGACTGCATTTTATTTTACTCATTCCAAATTACTTTTCTTCCTGTTTCTTGTATCTACTGAACTTACGGTCTGAGATCTTGGGGAGACAGGGAGAGATCACTGCATGTTTCACTTAATTTCAGTTTAAAACAGAAAGATTGGCTATTACTATTCTTAAGGAAACTAGAATGGATTCACCCTTTATGCTAGAATTAGAATTCCCAAATACAGACTGTTTTGGTTCTTTGGGACAGACTTTAGCTGTAAATAATATTTCATGAGGCATTAGCACAAAGCAACTACCCTAAAATTTATTGATCTCCCATACAGATAAGGTGATGAATGGATGTGTTTACAAATATGCATGCGCACAGATAGGACAAGAGAACGAATTGCCCAGCACCCCAACAGAAAGTCATCTCTGGTAAAGAAAGAAAAAAAAATGTACTGTTTTGATGCTAAAGGCTTAACAATGCACTTTCCAATACACATGTTAAATGCATCCTAATTTATGCTGAATTATGTTATAAATTGAAGCAATTTAAACTTTGATTATGGTAGCAATTGTAAAAATGCATGACATTTGAAAAGTTGTGGCTGTCAGGCGAAGTCCACATGACTGGAAAAGGGAAAACACTGAACCCATCTTCTAAAAGGGTAGAAAGGAGGACCTGGGAACAACTGACCTGTCAGCCTCACCTCTGTGCCTGGGAAGATCATGGAACAGATCCTGCTGGAAGCTGTGCTAAGGCACATGGAGGGCAGGGATGTAATTTGGGACAGACAGCATGGCTTTACCCAGGGCAAGTCCTTCTGCAGGCCTTCTATGATGGAGTGACTCCATCAGTGGATAAATGGGCTATAAATGTCATTTATCAGGACTTCTGTAATGTCTCTGCCATGGTCCCCCACAACATCCTTCTCTTTAAATTTATGTCTTAGTTTTAACAACAAAAAACATGTTAGAAACTCCAAAATTAGTTACTTCCCCTTAGTTTTAACCACTGCCCTTTCACCAATGAGGAGAAATTAGTTGTTCCTCAAAGGAGAGGTGCTTCAGTTGTCTTATCATCTTGGTGGCCTCCCTGCTGGACTCTCTCCAACAGGTCCATTTCCTTCCTGTGCTGGGACCCCAGCGCTGGGTGCAGTGTTCCAGGTGGGGTCTCACCAGAGCGGAGCAGAGGGCAGGATCCCCTCCCTCCCCTGCTGGCCATGCTGTGCTGGAAAACTTGTGGGCAGAGGGTCAGCCTTTGGAGATAGATGTAGAGGAAATATGGAATATGCAATTTTTTTTTGTCTTTTTTGGGTCACCTAGTTCAACTAGGACAATTGAAGAGGGATGGATTTGCTGAGAGACCTGTTAGGTGGATAAGGAATTGGTTGCACTGTGGCATCCAGAAGGCAGTGGTCAACAGATCGCCGGTTCTGTCCTCGGCAGCGTCCAAAGCAGCGTGGGCAGCAGGGGAGGGAGGGGATCCTGCCCTCTGCTCCACTCTGGTGAGACCCCACCTGGAGCACTGCACCCAGCTCTGGGGTCCCAGCACAGGAAGGACATGGACGTGTTGGAGTGGGTTCAGTAGGGAGGCCACCAAGTCAATCAGAGGGATGAAGCACCTCTCCTATGAGAAACTACTAAGAGAATTGGGATCGTTAAACTTGGAGAAGACAAGGCTTCAGAGTGACCAAATTGTGGCATTCCAGTAGCTAAAGGGAACCTTCAAGAAAGATGGAGAGAGACTTTTTAAAAGGGCGTGCAGTAACAGGACAAGAAGGAATGGCTTCACACAAAGAGAGTAGGTTTAGATTAGGTATTAGGAAGAAGTTATTTTCTGTGAGGGTGGTGAGGCACAGGAGCACATTGCACAGAGAAATTGTGGATTAAATTAGCACTTACATACCAAGGGCTAGATTCTCCAGTTACATCATTTTTTAAATATCCTGCATGCTCTAAGGTTTTTAATTGGGCATAAATTACATTTGTAGTCCCTTCAGGGCACCTTTAGCCTTCTGGAATGATGACAGTTGATTTTGCATAAATGAAAACCCAACCCCCAAACTCATTATTGTAGTTGGATTGAAGGCTTCTCAGCAAAGCCAGTTTGCTATAGAATATGCCAATTCACAGTCTGTTACTCCTCTTCTCTGCGTCTCCTTTCCTCTATATTTCCGTAAAATTTCAGCCCAGCCTCTGAGAACTTGACCATCCACACACCAGCACTGTACCACAGCAAATGAAACCTACAGGGCCATGGAAGAGGAAGCTGCAGAGTGTCAAAACATAAGACAGAGATAACGTGGAAAAATATTTTTTATTTAAAAAGAGTTCTTTCCCCTTGAGCAAATTTCAGGCTAAGGAAAGGTAGCCCAGTACTAAGTGTTCTCAAATTTTCATGACTAGAAACTGGAACTAAGTTAAAAAGCTGCAAATTTACATTGACTATTTGTGTGGCTCATTTTTTCAACTATTTTATTGTCTCTCTCCCATGTACCTGACACTACAGTGGCCCTGGATAGCCTTCTCTTTCCATATACATACATATATATATATATATATATGATTTGCATGCATATGTCCAGAATGTGACTCCTTACGGGCATTTTTTCTGTCTGAGTTAAAAACCCCAGGCTAACATCTTCTGGATGTCAGAAGAATTCCATGCATGTGAATCACTAACCGAGGTCTGCATGAACTTCCTGCAAAATTCTATGATTTAAACTGAAAATATTCAACCTGCAAGATGCGTTCTTTTCTCCTCTTTTACTTTGCGTATCAAATTAATTGCTGAGCCTCAACACAGTATGCATTGTCACTATTCTACCTTTATTTATATTCTTCCTAAATTTTGCCACATGGAAACTAGAGTTAACAGGAAGTGAAGCATTTATTAAAAATGGCAAACACTTACCTGTGTAGTTATTTTGCCTATGATTGCATAAGCCAGTCACTCAGTTTGCGAAATGGCCCAAATCTACATTTATATAGCAATGATCCTGTTTCTGACCACATAGCTCACATTCTAAGCCACCTGTTTTGAATTACTGTGCTTACACTAGAATAAACAAGGAATGTATGGTCTTTTATTTAAATTGAAAAAGATTAACAGCTTATGCTATATCTTTTAAAAACACAGATACACACTCCTATGTGTTATGAAGATCTATTCTCAAAAGTTCTTCTTCTTAACTTATAAAAGGTAGAATTTGCATAAGAATGGGTCTGAAGTTATGCTCCTCAGAGTGCCAGTGGGAAGACAGTTGTGTTTAGGTAATACCTAGGCCTAACCAGAACTGTTGAGCAGGAATATATATGCAGAAAAAAGGATTTAAATGGTCTTTCGTTCCTTTCAACAAAATTGACTTAATTGTGTCATTTTAGATGGATTTTTAACAAAACTGTGCTTAAAGGGGTTGAGAGTTTCTGCTGGCTACAACATGGGCTTTAGAAAAATCCAGTATTAAAGAAGCCTTTCCCTAAAATACCTAAATAAGTGGTAGTACAAATTTTTTTTAGAGTAGAATATATTCCTTTACTTTTTCTGTGGGAAAAAAAAAACCATAAACACGTTTTTATTGGTTAATCACATATATCATTTGAGACAGTCCAAAAACTTTCCAGTAATTCCATCATTTATTTCTAATTCGAACTTCTAGTCACAAGACTTCATTTTGCTTTTGTCTGAGAGATTAGATTCCTCAAGTACTATTAATCTTCTCCTGCAGAGATACTTCTCTATTGATGATACTCTTCCAGCCCTCATTATCCAAGAAAGAGAAGAATGTGCTCAAGATCACACAGATAACTTTGATAAAGAAGGCAACTGCCAATTGCTTCTGTGTAAAACCTTAACATCTGGACAACTCTTCATCTATGGAGGTCACCATTTTGCAACCAAAAAACCTATCTCAAGAAGGAAAAATAGAAAAAAAAAAAAACATAAGTTTCTTAATGTATCATGTTTTATGCTGATTTTCCCAAAGGTACAGAGTGAGGCTTGGCTTTATTGTGCGTCTCCTGTCCTGGATAGACGCACATAGACAGAACCTTGATAGCAAAAATTCATTTTTAAGGTCTTTTGAATAGGGTTGTATTTATATGGCAAACAGAAGCTCTCAAATACATGGACCATTTGCTGTCCAGATGTTGACAGGAGGCTCCACTGCAAGCATCTGTGTGGCACTATTTTCAGCAGAATTAAACAGGATGTGCCAAGCCCTGATTCTGGATAATTTGTATGACCCAGCTCACCTATGGCCCTACGCAATTCCTCCAGTGCACACATGACCATTTATTATTGATTATCTCCAGCTGCATGTAGAAAACTATCTGCTGGGACTCCGTCTGCATAAGCAGGGCCAGTTTCTACCAAGTATTTAAAATCTGCATATGACTTGTTCACAACCTTCTTCCACAGCCAGAACAGCCTGGGGATATCCCTGCTGCAGACTGCTCCAGATATTCCCACTGAGATGGCTAATTAATGGATATGAAAAGTGCCTAACAGGGAGCCTGAGCACAGTGGGGCTCCCCCAGGGTGGGAGTGACTCAGGACTGCTTGGTGTGTCCTCCCCACAAGCTCCCTTACTACGTTTTCCTTTCCTTTCTTGTGAAGGTGGTTATGAAGAACTCCTTTGCCTTTTATTGGGCTATCTATCATCTTGAACCAGCCTGGTGTGCAAACTACACAGAGAAGGAAGTGAGGATTGACTTCACAGGGCAGGGATACAAGCAGAGCCCTGGTACACAGACACACCACAGCTGTAACTATCAGTGAAACTTGAATTTCAGTCTGATATCACAGTTGTAGCTTCAATAATACAGAGAGTGCCCCACCTGTCAAAATTGTTGTGATTAATTCCAAAAGAGGTTTTTTGCCCCTTACACCAACACTCGCTACAGATTAACAAAAATCTATAGTAACATAGATTTATATAGATAAAAATCTATATAACATGTTATACTTTCATGTTAAGGAAATATCAAGAGTTGACAGAGTTCTTAAGACCAGTATTGCAATTGGAACAATATTAATTACATGAATGTAAAATGAGATATCATCTGCCTGGTTTCCCTCACTCTGATATACATCTGCCTAAAGCTTAAAGTTCTCCTCTTCTCTGCTCATCATCCTCAGAATCTGTATTCAAGGAAAGCCAACACCAAGAAACTAAGCGAAGATATTATGATAAGTGATGTGTAGCAAAGCAGGAGTTGAGTAACAAGAAACAAGGCAAACGTTTTCTCTCCCACTGCAGGAATGGACAAGACAAAAAAGAAGGACTTCCCAAGACTGACGGAGAGTGGAAGGGTTGTGGGAGAACAACCAGTGAGCCAGGGAAAGTAAAAATGGGAAGTGAAAATGAGACTATTTCAGCTGAGTGACTGAATAAAATACTGGAAGGAGCTGTATAGTTAATATAAGTCTGTGACAAATAGTTCGAAGGTGATATATCTCCCCTTACTTTAGGTATTCAAAATTCTGTCCAATTCATCTTCCTTTACATGCAACAATAAGAATCGTGCAGTTTCATGGTGTGATGCATCTTGCCTATTTCAGGTATTTTTTAGCATGTGATGAATTATCGCTGCTTATGTCATTCCCCATCTGCAAGACATGTAGTACAGAAAGCATAGCTGCTGTGGAGGACTATGTGCAGCTATCCCATTTGGGATATTTGCCTTCAGAGGGAGACATAATGGAGGAAAAAAAAATGCTTAGTCCTTTTTGTAACACTTGGGTTCTTTGGTACATTGTTTTAATTACAGCAGACTGATCTAATTCCTAACCTGCAGAAGGACAAATTNTGCTTAGTCCTTTTTGTAACACTTGGGTTCTTTGGTACATTGTTTTAATTACAGCAGACTGATCTAATTCCTAATCTGCAGAAGGACAAATTCAAGCCTAAGGACTTTAATCTTCACTATCATAGTACCGGTATAAATAGCCACTGATTAAAACTCTGCAGCTCTACCTGTCAGTAATTGAAACCGTATCTTCTCTTCTGCTGGGTTTCCTTCGTACAAGTGAAATCTGCTGATTTACCGGGACTGATTTACAGCAGTCAGACCTTCCTATTCTTCACAAGAACTTTAGCCAACGTCATTGGCAAGCTGCTATTTTAAATAGACAGCTGCTTCTTCCAATATAACACTTTCATACTAGAATCAAATAGCCTTTGAAGGGAAAAACTGTTTTCCTAATTCTAGCAGACTGAATATTTTTACTTTCCTTACTCATGTTGTTGGTCATCACATCTCTTAACGCACAGGGGCTTCAGTCTCAATAATTTTTCAAAAGGTCAACTGTAAGTCTTTTAAGTCCTTTCAATTGTATTCCATAATTTATTCATGCTGAGAATCACTTCCTTTCTTATGAACTTCAAACTGATGAGCTAAACAAATTCATGCAAATTTACTTTGCCTTTCTAACATCTGTATCCAAGAAAATGTAGTAGTCTGGGTGTCGCAGTCGAGGCGGACACGACACACACAAGTTCTAGCATCAAGTGCCAGCAAAAACTCTTTATTCTATAAAGGTAGTGTCATATATATACACTTTTGTATGTTTATCATTCATGTTAATTTTCCATTGGTTGCTTAACTACTACAATAGATTCACTGGCTATTTTAACTACACTATACTATTATTAATTATCTACAACATAGGTATTGCAAGCATCTAAGACAACACCAGCTGCAGCTGTGTTGCCATTTTGTCCCTCTATTGTTTTGATTTTCTTGCTTTTCTTGACTAAGTTTCTCACAGGTAGAAACGGGCTGTGCTGAGACCAATGTCAGACTCAGACAGGCTTGCTGACCTGCTGTTAGTTCCCACATTTGGGAAGAGATGAAACTGTAGCTATTGGTTTGAAGTTGGTCATTCCGCTACAGCTAAGACCTACGATAAAACTTTTTAAGCCTTCTAAGCTTAACCCATGAGGTAACATCCTATTAAAGGGCCTCTCTGATATTGTTTTCATATAAAAGCTTGTGCTATCAAGCTTGATTTGAGTCCTGTGGAGTTTTCTGAGTATTGTTAGTGACATTCAGCTTCTTTAGTTGGTTGAAATTTTCTCTCACGTTGCACCCTCTGCAGCTGATGGTTATATTCAACATGCTGTTGTGCAATATGCTTTACTGTGGTGGTCACTCAGCTCCACCAGGAGCAAAACATCCAAACTAGTGACCAAAAGTGGTGGGGTGAGGCCCAGGTTTAAAATACTTTTGCAGGTATGGTAAGCCTTCTCCCTTCTCCCTTTCCAACAAGTTTAAAACTTCCCCTTCTTATTGGTTGTTGCACATTATATCGTATTACTAAGTTAGAGTTACGCATATTCATAAGTTTTATTACTATGTATTAAGTTCTGGAAAATTCTTGGCTGTTTGACGTTTCATTGGTTTGTTGAATTGTCAATTTATTGTACCCTCCCTTCCTTATATCCCGTTTGTTGTCATACCCTTCACTCCTCCCCTGTCTTTCCCTGCCATTGGTTCCTCAAGTTTTCTCTGCCTCTGTCCTTTCCTGTATAAAACCTCGTCACCCCTTAATTTTCGTCTTCTGTCTCTGCTCACCTTTGGTGGGTGTCCCTGTTCTCCGAATAAGCTGCCCGGAAAAGCACACAGCAGCCCTCCTTGTGCTTCTGTGCCCCGGCCAGCTCACTGCTCGCCACCTGTAGCTTGGGCCAGCTGCTGCTCTCGGAGCTGCAGGATGTGCAGCGTGGGCTTGGGTTTGCTCGCTGAGGCTGCCAGCCTCTGAGGGCTGCGGCCGGCCCCTGACGCCGCCTGATCCAGGTGACCCCAAGCAAGCGTCACTCTGCCTGTTGTAGTACAGTTGTATTGAGGATGCTTGTCATGAGAATGTTGTGGCATCAAACAGCATAGTAGTTGTCTGTTTGCCCTCATTTTCCAGAGCACAGCACAATTTTAGCCCTGCAAAGCATTTCCTAGGCATGGCAACCAACTGCAGCAGTCAGACCTTCCTATTTTTCACAAGACTTCAGCCTTCAGTTGAGAAGTCAAAGCATTACTTCAATGCACATCAGGTCTGCAGTCAAGAGAATTAGCTGTTTCATTCTGATTGGGCCACAACTAGAATGCTGTCATATTCAAGCCTTTCTAGAAGGAAGAGGAAAAAGTTTGTTCTGAGACAAACAGGTAAGACTACTTCAATCAGCCTTCTGCCACCAGTCCCGCTTTTAAACTGCATCCATCAAGGATCAGTGGTACAACCCTACATCTTTATTTTCTCGTCTCACCCCTGAAATCTTCAAGTGCTCCATTCTTTTATTTTTTAGGCAAGAAGGTCACTAGAAGAAAGATAAAGTTTTATGCAACCTACATCAAGCTATCCTATTGTGCTGCCTTGTATCTTGCTAAACCTTAGCTTTGTCTCTTAAAAACTATTATGTACAAAAACCCTAAGCAAACGCAGATAAAAATGCTGAAATAAGGGAAGACAGAAATTCCTAACCTGATAAATTGAGACTAGCTTTTTACCAAGTTGGAGGCTGTTGTGAACATTAAGCCTTTCCGTCTATTAATGAAAAGAAATCCCTCCTCTCAACTCAACTATTTGGATGGCAAAGCATGGAAGAGTGTAAAAAAAAAGACTCCCTATCAGCAGTAATTCTTCAGTGCCTCTGCTGAAAACTATGCACTACTCTAGTTAATTTCAGATGGGTCTGGCACAAAGTAGCTGAAGGACTATCTTTCACCCCACCAATTCTGACACTTTTTGCACTACATTCTCTATTTTTAAGCGTCTTTAAAGCAACCAGTCTATCTGTGGATTTAGGTATTGATCTAGGCTCAGTGGTGCTGAGACATCAATTTACTAATCAGTGTTTGCTATGCTTTATTTTACTTTTCATTTCTCCTCTGTGCAGCAAAAATAGCTCAATGATTTCAGAAGCAGTACAGCAGGTGATGTTATTCTGTATGGTGGCGGAATGAATTGCTCCCTCCAAGGTGTTTAACAGCAATCATTTTCCCAAGCATTTTATTACATGCAAGTTTTTCCTTTTCAGCAAGATTTTCAAAGTGGGAATATGTTGAGTACAGAGGAAGGAGGCCCTAGTCAGAACTGCTTGCCAGGCCTCTGGGGACAGGGAAGGCTGAGAGATAAAGCTTGGAAAATTCAGACATGTGTCTAAATTAGCAAACCATTTTCAGATGGCTGCCCCTCTCTGCTTACCTGGCCTCCAGCTGGCACCCCTCCAGCAGCACTGCAGCACTTCTCTGCAGAGCTGCTGCTGAGGGTTACTGCTTTGGGCTTCTGCAATAGGGCTGTAGCAGGAACAAAGAGAGAAAGATCAGAGGCAATGCAGCAAGAAGCAAGAAAAAGGAAAGCTCTTGCAATAGCAGCATTTGTCGGAGATTTTGCTGTTCTGCTTAGCAGGACAAGCCCTCCGAAGAGCCTAGTGTGATTTTGAGTAAGTCACCAGTCCTGAGATTTCCTTCTTTCCTGTGCAGACCAAGCTGTGAGAGTAACTCATGTTGAAATTTACTGAATTCCCTCCTAACCTTCTCCCAAAAGCAAAGTTATTCTAGACTTGACTCTAAAACCCTCTTCTTCCTCTCCCTCTTCCCCCTTTTCTGTATCTTAACTTGAAGCCCACACTAACCAAAATTAGGTACAGATAGAAAAAACTATAGTTTTCAAGATCATTTTTTCTCAATATTTTATGGAAGTAGAATTAACATGTTAATTTCAAGAATGTAAAAATTAAATACAGAATGGTTTTCTTCCTCATTTTCCTCTTACCTACTATCATTGAAACCTTACAAAGATTAAAAACTGTTTCAGAAACTCAAGAAAAATGCTCTCCTATGCATGAGTTAAGCACTTCAGCCTGTTGCCTGGTTTAAACTAACTTGTTTCTATCTTTCCCAAGGGATGAGAATGAGAAAAAGGAGAGACAGAAAAACCTGGTTAAGGCACTCATTATTTCAGAGGGAGAAGTAGTTCTATTGAACAGGAAGGAAGTAATGCTGTGTCTCTTGGCATATGACAATTGGAGGAATAAAAATAAAGTCAAACTGTAAATTATCAAGGGTAGGAGTTTAGTAGGTGTAGGGTGAATTTGTTTTCCCCTCTAGTAATTCTAATTTCACCATGTGCTGAAGAAGCATGTCAAAACCTAATGTGCACCTGTTAAGGGTTGTCTGCATCTTGCTCTAAACTGGCATAGATTTCCTATGAGAATACAATGCTTCAAATAATTGCCTTCACCAGCTGTACCTTGGAATCAGCATAGCAATGCCCCAGATACAGGCTATGCTCAGTCATCTGAGATGAGAGCAGAAAGGTGGGAATAGCAAAATGAAAAATCTGTTGGTGACAGGGTACTATCCTTTGCATGTGGAGGATAACAAAAAATTGTCTTCATTCTGGGCAGTCAAAGAGCAGACAAGAGAGGGGACATCCAGCCAACCCTATTCAGATCCAGCAGCTTCATAAGAACAGCTCAGCTTTTTGAGGAATTTGGTACTTAGTTTCATGTGCTAATGTTGAAAGTAAATGGCAAAAGATCATGTTCTGGGGAATCACAGCCCACCTCCAAATATTCGCTCATTTTACCAGCAACGCACTAGAATACCTGGAAGAGGAGTTAAAAAGACCTCTGCTAGCCTAACACAGACCTACATGACAAATTCTTCAAAACAGAAATATAGGGATCCATAAACAAATGCAAAAAATTAAGTGCAGTATATCAGTTTGGAGATACACAAAAAAGGCAAAACACTGTCCCAACTCAAGTTGTACTCAACAATACCAGAACAACTCACTGAGTTTCCATATCATCTCCAGCTAATGTTGAAGAACATATTCAGTGCAGGTAGTTTGGGATGCAGCTGCAGTGGGAGCTGCAGGTTCAGTTCTGGGTGGGAGCCCAAGGCAAGATGCCAGGACCTGGGGCACCAGCCAGGGCACTGGACATTGAGACACAGAAGGAGCTGATGGGTCAGGAGGAGCAGGGATAGTTTTACCCTTGTACTCTGAGGGTGTAAAAGCCCAGGGGTTCCTTTGTTAGGGGTCCCTCTTTGGGGGCACCAGCTCGAGCTGTTTCTGCACTATAAATAAATTCCTTCATGAAACAAGACGTCTGCAGCTCTTCTGAGGGAAGCCTGGGGTCGAGCTGGTAAGGAAACCTTGTCTGACCATGTAAGAGTGGGGTGTGTGAAGGTGCCTGTTTCAAAAGAGACTTTAGTCTCAGCAGTTGAAGTCTCTGGTAGCGGAAGTGCAACTACCAGATTACTCCGGAATTGTCAGATTGGGAAGCTTCCTTAATGCCGGCACCTGCTAAATTTCCCTTGTATTTAATGAGATCCATTAAGTTCCATGTTATATATGACTTACATGTCATTTACCAGGTTGGATATTCCATGCTCCGAAATTTTAATTCACGTGTATTCAACAGATTTAGACTTACTGTACCAGCAGGTTGCTGGTCCTTAAATAAGAAGATATTTTAACTAGGCCAGGTAATGAGGGGTGATGATTTGCACACTGGAAGGTAGGATTGATCTTTCTACCATTTATATATCAGCTACCTGAAGTATTATTTAACTGCATTCAGAAGATCTTAAAAGGTCAGAAGTAACAAAAATACAGCAAAAGACAATGAGAGTCTGTAGTGAAGATTTCTGACAAAAACAGTCAGCCACAGCAGATGCTTGCACAACCTTTTACTTTTCATTGCTCTAATACATGCACACACAAAAGAAGACTCAGTTGTCATTGTTGAAGCCAAGAATAATAAGATTCAGGAGAGGACCCCTATGTTTAGCATGCTGTTCTATATCTATGCAGCACTCAGAAGCAGCAGGAGTTTCCACTGAATTTGTCAAGAAGCACTGAAGTGAGCTTTCTTCTCCCAGTCTTTTTTTATTGCCTCACTGAAACCATTGGAACAATATGAGAAAGCTTTCTCCAAAGCATGTGCTGTCTTGGATTTTTCACCCTATGTCTTTCATTTCTGCTTTAATAAGGTGTACAAGAAGCACATCAAGAGCTATGAATTGCTGTAATGCACCAGCTGATCATCTACAACATTAGAATACGTCTTTTATATATCAACCATTTAAACACAAATCTTTTAGAAGGTGCCTGTGTTTACTATAATAAATGCAAGAAGTAGGATGATGTGCATGAGGCCATCCACAAGGTTTTTTTTCTAGAATGTCTGTTGTCAGCCCCATTTATTAACTATTATTGATCTGAACGAGGGAATCCAGTGCACCCTCCGTTGATCTGTAGATGACATCAGGTTGGGCAGGAGTCACTGATGTGCTGTAGGCTCTGAATAAGGATCTGGACAAACTAGATTGATCTACTGAGGTCAGTTGTATGAGGTTCAACAAGGTAAACTGCCAAGTCCTATCCTCAGGTCACGACAACCCTATGCAGTGCTGCAGGCTTGGGGAAGAGTGTTTGGAAAGGTGCCCAGCAGAAAAGGATGCGTGGGTGCTGGTTGACCTGAACATGAGCCAGCAGTGTGCCCAGGTGGCCAAGAAGGCCAATGGCATCCTGGCCTGTATCAGCAATAGCCAGCAGGACCAGGGCAGTGATTGTCCTCCTGTGCTCACCACTGTGGAGGCCACACCTTGAATCCTTTTTTTGGTTCTGGGCTACTCAGTACAGGAAGGACGTTGAGGGCCTGGAGCACGTCCAGAGAAGGGCGACAGAGCTGGGGGAGGCTCTGGAACAAAAGACTAATGAGAAGAAACTTCTAATGAGGGAGCTGGGGCTGTTTAGCCTGGAGAAAAGGAGGCTCGAGGGTCACCTTACCACTTTCTACAGCTACACGAAAGGAGGTTGTAGCCAGGTGGAGGTCAGCTGGTTCACCCATGTTGCCTGTAAAAACACAAGGGGAAATGGCATCAAGATGAGGTAGGGGAGGTTTACAGTGGATATAAGGAAAAATTTCTTTGCAAAAAGGTTTGCCAAGTTCTGGAAGGGGCTGTCAAGGAAAGTGGATGAGTCTTGATCTCTGGAGGTGTCTAATAGGCATGTAGATAAGGTGCTTAGGGATATGCTTTGGTGTGTGATTTGGCAGTGGTAGATGAACAGTAGAATATGATGATCCTTAAGGTCTTTTCTAACCTAAGTGATGCTATGATTTTATGTTTTAATTAGAAAATTAGATATCATCCAGGACTTCCCACAGGCAAATGTGGAAAAAAAACAGATGGGGTGACAAGTAGCCAATAAACCACATTAATTTTTATTTACTACATTGCAATCTTCAATATCCTCACAAGGGAGGCAGAGGAGCAGGTACCAGTCTCTTCAGTCTTTTGACCATGTGGAGCACCCAAGAAAACAGCACGAAGCTGAGTCAGAGAAGGTTTAGGTCAGATATTAGGAAAGAGTTTTTCATCGACAGGGTGGCTGAGCACTGGAAAAGGCTCCCCAGGGAACTCGTCATAGCACCAAGCCTGACAGAGTTCGGGAAAGCATTTGGACAATGCTCTCAGGCACGTGGAGTGATTCTTGGGACTGTCCTGTGTGGGGACAGGAGTTGTCTTGATAATCCTGATGGGTCCCTTCCAACTCAGCACATTCTATGATTTATGTAGTGAGAGGTAAAATGAGATGAAGATTTCCGATTATCACACATAAGTATGTTTTTGCTACAGGGATTATATAATCTGGTTACATCTGGTTACCATTTGGTTACATTGAATGTGCTACTGTACCTATTCTGTTACATAATCTGCTGTTATTTTATATACAAATATAGCAAAAGAAGCACTCCATCCCATAATTGTGTTGTTTTGCACTTGAATTAATTCCATCAAGAAGAACCTGAAATTGTCCTCATAGTCATGGACATTGGAATAGTTAACAAAGTCTCCTAAAATTGTTGCAGCCGGAGGTTTGGTAG
>VZRR01007020.1:0-28032 GCA_013398015.1 Oreocharis arfaki
TTTTATTTTATTTTATTTTAATCATTGGTGGGGGGGCGATGATGAGGGCCCATCCGCACTCTGCTGCCCGCCAGGACCTGGTCCCCAAACACCGCAGCGCTGGGGTTGCTCCCGCCGTGTCCAGCACGGGCAGCAGCCAGCCCACACTGCCAGCCAAGGGCGTGGGTGATGCCGGCCCAAAATGGGAGCTCCCGGGTGCAGGGCTGCACCCCAGCCCCGTGTGGGCTTCGCTGGGGTGGCTGGTTTGCTGGTCCTGGTGCGGTGGGAAATCCCCGCACCCCACGCACCACCCGTCAGGGCGACACGGCCGAACCTGTCCCTGGGGCGCGGGCAGCCCCGCTCGACGCCCGTGTGCCCACGCCGCCTCGACTGGGCAGGCGTGTTCTGCTGCTCCCCGGGCCACTGGCCCCAGACGCTCCGCTGCCCTCGCTCTCCCCCACGGGCGGCTGGGCCGGCTCGTCAGGGGCTTGTGAGCCAAACCGGGCTGCTCCCATGGGACCTTGAACCGCTGCGGCACAGCTGGGACCTTGTGCAAACTCACCAGGCTGAAAAGACAGCCACCCTCCCACACCCCGCGTTTTAAATCTGACGGCGCCTCGGGAAAAGATTTGCCTGGAGGAGCTCTGGAGTCAGGGGAACCGGCCGCCTGTGTCTGGACACGGGTGTTTAGGCCATGTCTGTGGGGCACCGTGCAGGAATGGTCCCCCTGGCTTTGGGTATGGGGCAAAAAGGTATTTATGTAAAGAGTTAAAAAAAAAATGAAGCTGGCAGAAGGGAGGAACCTATTGCAAAACAGCGCTGAAACCTTTTCCTCCGTGTGCTGGGCTTGGGGCACAAGCCAGGGCAGCAGCAGGGGGACGTGCTGTCACCATCGGGGGGGCACATCACAACAAACCCCGATTCAGCGTCCTCAGCCCCGTTGTGTAACACAGACAGATCCTCTTTGTCTCGCTTTTCTTTTCTTTTTTTCTTCCTTTTGAGCCCTTTTTTTCCCAGCCAAAATCTCTGCCTAGCTTTTCCAGCTTCATCTCCCACTGTGCCAGCTGCCCTTTTTCACCCTTTCCCGTGGCTACCCATCCCTTTGCAAGTGTCTGGCTGGGACAGAGGACATCTCCCCTCCCCAGTGGCACCTTTATCCCTGGCCATGCAGTGGCACCTTTAGCCCTGGCCAGTCCCGACCTGGGTACCCTGGCAGTGGCTGTCACGACGGCACCTGCTCCAGCTGACGTAACCTTGCGTGGATTAACCCCCCCGGGAGGCTCAGGGGATAAGCTGGGTGCTGAGCCACCAGGCACTAAGTAGGGTGCACAGCCCCAGGTCAATCCATCCCCTCCTCAGGAGCCACTTTTTGGGGTGTGAAGGGAGTCAGCAGCAGTTCCCAGGGGATTTGGGAAGATGTTCTGGGGGCAGTGGGGTTTGTCCTTGCTGCATCCCCGCTCCTGTGGAGGAGGTGCTGATGCCAGAGCCATGGGAGTTTTTGAGTGGGTGTGGGAAGACTGGGGCAAAGATAAGTGAGTGGCTGGGAGCTTGTGCCTCATTTTCCCCACACCAGCAGTGGGGAGTCTCAGCTCTCTTTTTGGGGGTCACCAGGGCATCACCGTGCTGGGGGCGGGGGTGTGGCAGAAGGAGACTGCCAGCTGTTCCAGTTTAGCAGCTCTTGCTGGGGAAAGGCAGGAAAAGTCCCTACCCTCTCCTAAAAGGCTTTGGAGGGCTGAAGTGACACGTCCAGGCACGTGAGGACAGGCCAGGGCTGGGAAAGCAGCCTTGGTGGGGAAGATCACAGCTCGTGTCTTCTCCACTAGGCCAACCTTTTTATTTAAATTCCCTCCCTGTCCCAGCTATCCCTACAACCTGCTTTCCTGGTTCGTCATGCCACCAGCCCTGGCACCATCAAAAGCTGATGCTACACAGAATCAGAGCTGCACACTGATCCCCACATCATCCTCAGCAGCACACCAAAACACCCCAATCCAGCAGGGTTCCCGCCCCCCATCACAGCCATGACCCCACATCATCCACCAGCACCTCTTCCTGGCGGGCTGCCCTAGCCAGGCAGTGTCCCACTGCCGCCAGCACTTTCCCCAGGCGCCGGTCCAGGGCCCGCAGGTGGGGCTCAGCCAGGACAGGGGCCAGTGGATCCACGGCCAGCGCCTCCCGCAGCAGGTCGCTCAGGCGGTAGGGCTGGGTGGCCAGCAGCTGCAGCCGCAGGTAAGTCGACTTCTTGATGCTGCCAGAGATGAGGAGGGAGAGGTCTCAGTAGGAGGAGCCTCTCCCCAACAGCAGATCCGGGGTGGGCGGCGGCAGCCCCTTACCTGCAGCACTGCTGGAGAGGGGCCAGGATGGACGGTTCATCACGCGAGTGTGTGCCGAAGCTGGGGGTGGGGAGAAGCCCACCGGGAGGTGTCAGGGCGGCATTTTGGCAAGACTGGAGGTCTCCCCCCACCCCCCTTTGCTGTGATTGCTCCCCCTACTGCCCAGCTTTACCCGCGACCGTTGTCCAGGTGGAGCAGGAAAGTGTCATTCCCAAATTTCTCAAAGGTCTCGTAGTGGTGCCGGTCCATGTTGCCTGTGGCGGGCCAACAAATTTGCCATCAGGTTGTGTGCTGGGAGATGGGAGCAGGGGGGACATGGAGCACGCTCCTGGTGTGAGATTGAAACCCAGAGCCTGGGGAAAAGGGTTGGAGGCACCTCTAGGGTGTCCATCCGGTGGCCATGGCGGGGAACTGAGCAGAGACCCCACGGCCTCCAGGCCCCTTCTCATCCCAGCAGCCCCACAGAGGGACAACAGTGGCAAATGGAGCAGAAGTAATGGCAAAGGCATGGCTGGGTGGCCAGGAATGAGGAGATGGGAAACTCTCCAAGTCAGATGCTGGTGAGGGGACAGTGCAGGGAGGAAGAAGTGACCCAGGGACAGGAGAGGCAGCAAGAGCCCTGGGCAGCATCATCTCTGCCTCTAGCTCTCCAGGGGCTGCATGTGAGAGTGTGCTGGAAGGTGCATCCCATGTCCAGGATATTTAGCTGGGAGCTCCCTGGAATCTCTTGACCTTCAACTTCTGCCTGGGAAATGCCCAGTGGCACGGCCCTGTGCTCATTGTGGGTAAGACTGTGGCTCACGGCAGCCTGAACAACAGTTCAGCCAACAAACCTCGCAGGGCATAGTACCACGGGACATGGAGCCATTTGGACCTCTTGGTCCTGAGGGACCTCCACAGCCCTCAGCGCAGGCATGGAGAGGCTCACCCATGAGGAAATCGAGGATGGTCATGTCGATGAGGTCGAGGAGGCGATGGCCCCTGTCATAGGGCGGCGTCTCTCGCACCTGAGCGCAGTAGTTGGGGTTCAGCTCCCACCTGGTGGCAGAGACCGGGGAGGGGAATGGGGCCATGAGAGCAGTTGTGGAGAAGCGCCTTCCCATCCCAGGGCTCTGCTGGCCCATGTCCCCACACCCCCCACGCCCCGTCTCACTCAGCCTTCTTGCTCTTGTGGTAGGAGCGGCGCCAGGGGCTGCGCCAGGAGCGGCGCTTGGCCAGGGTCTTGTCAGGGAGCAGGGCAGCCATGGAGCCCTCCAGCCGGTCCGGTTTGCCACAGAGGGCGTGCTCGGTGGAGCAGTAGTAGGAGCACTCCCCGTAGAAGCAGACGTTACCCGCTGGCCGTGGGGACAAAGCAAAATATGACAAAGAGAAGGAAGGCAACGAGCCCGCGACCCCCAGGCAGAGTGGTCCAGCAAGCAGCCAGGGGAGGATGCTCCATGCCCTCCAGCCATGTGCCAGCAGCAAAGCAGTGGCAAGGGAGGCTGTGAGGAGCAACCCCTGTGGCAGGGTACCCATGGGAGCTGGAACAGTCCCCAGCGTGATAGTTTGTCTGAGTGCAGGGGGAGCCAGGGCTGCAGCAGCCAGCTCCAGGTGAGCTCCATCCAGGCAGCCACAGGAGAGGATGGAGAGCACGAAAGCTCACCTGGGGAAATGAAGAAAGTCTTGGCCAGTTTCTTGTCCGTGGTGATGTCCCGAATCTCCTTTGTTATGTTGACCAAACGTCCAGAAACTGGGGGGATTCGCCGGAAATCCAGGATCCTGAAACACAGAATTTGGAACCCTTTCTTATTTCCCTCAGCTGGTTTAATCACAGCGAGTTATTAAAACTGACAGGAGACACAGGTATCCCTCACAACAGGGAGCAAGAGGTGGGATGAAGGAGTAGTTTCTCTGCTGCTTTGCCAGGATGGGAGGGCAGGGTTGGATGCAAAGCTTATGCTCACCTGTCCAGGTGGAAGGCTGCAATCTCTGCATTGTGCCGCTCAAAGTCTGAGAAGTAGAAGAAATCAATGGGTGTCTCCTGGTCCCGGGTCTGCCTGGAAGGAGACGGGACGGTGGGGGCAATCATCATGAATGGGGTCGCTCCAAGCATGGGATTAGTTCCAAACCACCACTCACCTTCTGTCCCCTGGTGGCACTGGAGACACAGCCAGACCCAGTGTCCTCCAGCCACTTCCTGATGGGTGGTGTGGCTCCAAGCCCCCTATCCAGGCTCCCATGCAACCCCTGCCTCCAGCTCAAGGGTGGGGAAGCCCTCATGGACTGGAGGCTCCTGGATGGTCCTCATGGACCACCTTCTTTCCACCACTGGAGGTCACTACCCCACCACGAGCTGCATCCAGTTTTCAGCAAGCACCGCCAGGAAAGGCAAGGGAAAGGGGACAATTCTGCTCGCCTCAGTTTTGGGATGGAGGTGCTGAAGCGAGGCAACGCATGAAGCATTTCTCCATTTCTCCCTCCATGGTCCTGGCCGGCCACTCCTCGCTACCTAACAGGACCATATGGGCGAGGTATAGGGTCGTCCCAGACTCTACTCACTTCATGGGCTTGAAGAGGGCCTGCCCATAGTTTGGGAACGTCATGATGAGCTTGAGCTGGGTCCCACCAGACTTCTGGACTGAAAGGAGGCACATGGAGATGAGGGAGGCAGGCAGCAGGCAGAGGGGCAGGGGTGTGGACAGGGCTGCAGGCAGGGAGGTGGCACCTGAGCTGATGATCCTCTGCGTGGCCAAATCCCGGAGGAGCATGGGCAGCAAGGGGTCCCGGCGGGGGTACAGCTCGTAGCGGTTGATGCCAACATGGAATTTGAGCCAGGTGGGGTAGGTGTCATAGGCCGTCTTCCCTGTCGGGAGGAGCGTCTCGGCTTTACTGCTGCTGACCCTGCAGCCCGACAGCCACCACCACCCCAACAACAACGACAGCTTTTAGTTGGGACAGGATGGGTGCTGTGTCCCCAGGCCTTTTCTGGGAGCCAGTGCGTGGAGGGTGAGACGGGGAGAAAGCCCAGAGCAAGGCCTGGATGGGTTCCCCTGCCCCATATGGCCTCCATAGGGCCCTTGGCACCTGGCAGATCCCACCCAAAGTCGGTGGCCAGGAAGACCCACGAGCATGGCTGGATGGGACACAATGTCTTCCCTCTATCCCCCACAGAAAATCCCTGGGCTGATCCTGCTTCTCTCATCCATGCATTTATTTCCCTGCCAGAACAGATCACCTCACTGTTTCTCCATAAGGGATTAGCTCCCAGGAGTACAATCTGCTACACCCCTCCATGTGCTTACTGGGGACACACGTGTGTCCACAGAACAAGGGTGGAGAAGCATGGGCTTCCCAGCCATCCCCAGCACTGACCTGAACTCCCTTCATCAACAACCCGCTCCCCTTGGGTGGGTTTCTCACACACCCTTGGTTTCCCCAGGGGGATAAGTTTGGGTTAGCACTATCCCTGTCTATGCATCCTGCAAATTTACAGTTTGTTGGCATGCAAGGGAGCCCCTGGGGGTATCTGTGCCACCTCTGTGCTAGCATACACGGGCACCACAATGGCACAGTTAGCCCAAGGCACCTATACCCCAAATCCATGTCTCTCTCTAGGAAAACACAGACTGTGCATCGATTTCATCAAACCAGACCCAAGGCTACCAATAGGTGGTCCTCAGAGACAAGGCAAATGCCCGTTTGTGGCAACCAGCTCTTAAGCCAGCTTTTATTCTCTCCTAGTTCTAGCAGGCACCACTTTTGGAAGGTGTGCTTTCTGTATGGAAGCTGCTATGTGTTACAATGCTAAAGCTTTTAATATCTTCCCTTTTAATTAGAGGTTAGTAGTCCAAAGATAAAAATAGACAGCTGTCAGCAGTGAGCTCACCATACAGCCGAGCCTAAAGAGGTCAGGCAATATCCTGCAAAATGCAGGACAGGAATGGTCTCATGGTTAGAGGTAACCTACATTGCAGGCTTTGCATCTTCAACATACCCAGAGAGGGGGATAAAACTGGTTAGAAATCTGGAGTGGGGACTTACTCATACATACAGAGAGAGACTAAAGGCTAGTCTGCATTGGGGAAGGGAAGGAGCTGAGGAGATCACCTAATAGATATCCATAATACAATGAATAATTCAAGAGTCTCCTTTGGCTTTGTTGTGTGCTATGAGCTTATGGGTAGCAGCCCAAAAATTCAGGGGTAGGAGAGGATTTGAGATATGAGAAGAGCATGCTTAGCAATGGGAGCCCCTCTGGGATAGGATGCTGATCTACATAAGGCAATGACATGTTTGGTCCCTGCTGCTCATCCCCTCAAACCCACATATCTCCCAAATGCAAGCTAGGGTTGAGCTTGCTCCTCACCATTCATCACTCCCGCTGCTGCGCAGGCTGAACTTCTCCATGGGGTTGACGACAAACAGCTTGTCTTTCTCTGTCACCTCTGGGATTGGGATGTTGTAAAGAGGATGCTCGAAGAGTGCTGCCAGCTTTGATCCCTTGGTCCACCCTGCATTCCCTTCTTCGTGCTGCTGTTGGACTCCTGGCCCTCCAGCCCTCAAGTGCAGCCCCGCTCTCTGTGGCTGGGAACTTTTCTCCAAGGAGCCATTGCTTCCACTGAAATCCTGAAGGATTCGCAGGCTCAGCTTTCTGAGGCCGGCCGGCATGGGGCTGCCTGACGGGACACCCACGGCTTTTGGTGCTTTCGTATCGCAGCCACACGGCCTGTGGGCTGTGGGGAGAGCAAAATCCATCACCAGGTGCACGAGAAGGGCCAAGAGCAGAAGAAAGAGAAGGCTGATTTTAAATTTCCTCTGGAAAAGCGTTTGCAGCCGGCACCGCATCCTTCTTCACACAAAATACTCAGCAAGGGATGGGCATCCACACGGGGTTAAAAATGTTTGCGTGGCTGCAGCCTTTGTGCAAAAATAGGAGAAGGGTTTCCTGGATTTAGAGCATCGCAGCAAAAGAGCAACTGGTGCAAGGGCAGAGTGGCAGGAACGATCTGTCACCACAGCACCTCACAGTGTGACACCACCAACATGGGGGACAGGAGGTTGTGGTGGGGTTTATCAGTGCTGATAAGGGTCAAGCTGGCACTGCCAAGGTTACAGTGAACAGAGCAAGTTCCAAATCAATAGCTGCAAGGCTGGCTCAGGGACAGCAATGGGTGCAGATGACCCCCCCCACTGCCCTGTCTCTTTGTGCTGTCACGTTGGTGACAGGGCTGCAGAACTTTTCCTTGAATACAGGGCATTAAAATGCCTCTGCCCCTCTGCAGCACGCACCCTGCCAAGCACTATGTAGCCCCATTCCCCATGTTCATCGTAGCTGCACTCTCAGAATCCAGAAGAATTTTTTTCCCATTGCTCAGCCAAATCAATTTTATCAGCCTCCCCCGTACATTCAAAATCAGTTGTATTCAAGCCCCCTCTCAACAACCACTCAAACTGGGTAAAACAAAGGGGATGTGAGTATCAACATTGCTATGGGGGAAATGCTGGGCAGACAGTGTAAGGAAGGGCTACCAGGCAGGTGAGTTTCATGGGCAGGGATGCTCTCAGGGCCTCTAAAGCAGGTAGGGGATGTGGGGAGGGAGGCAGGAGTGGGGATACTGCCTTGGGCATCAGCACAGAGGGGCAGTGGGACCCACCACGTTCTGGGGAGGACTGGCAGCTTGTGGAAAGGAAGAGTATTTCTTTTTACAAAAAAAAAAATCACTTTTTCAGTGACACCCAGGGACACAGAGCTGGGATGCATACACAAAACTGGTTCATGACTTGTAGGGGTGGAGCTTTGTATTTGATAAGGGACAGAGAAGCACTGGACCACCTGCAGAAAGTCTGAGGGCTGAGGTACAGAGTCTGGCACCCTGCTTCTTTTCTCTTTGATCTTCCAAAGGATGCAGAAGGCATGTGAAACCCCATACATCACGTAGTCCTTCCTTGTCGCGTGATGCACCAGCAGCCAGCTCACTCCCAGCCAGGGAGGGTATGATGATCAGAGGGCAGGAGGGGATATTCTGCTGCCATCCCCGCACTGTCCTGTGCCGGCTCCATCCGAGTGCGTCTCGGTCCCCTGGCAGGCGGTGCGCGGGGAACGCGGTGTCCCCGGTGTTCTTGGCTCGCGTGTCCCACGGCGCGACAGTTGCCTGGAAACCGCCTCCGGCTGCCACCATCGCCGCCCCAGATTCAGCCAGCCCCGCGTTCCCCAGCCTTCTGCTAACAAGATGGCCGAGGCGAGCCGGGGCAGGCGAGGAGGAGGAGAGCGTTCCAGCCCGGCTGGCGGGCTCGAAGCCCCGCAGAAGGAGCTGGTGGAGGGGAGCAGATGGCTTCCCCGGGTGGGGGAACACAGCGTCTTGCTCCGAGAAGTTTGCTGAATTCAGTCCGGACACACGGTTCAGAAAGAAGGCCCCTAGGAGGGGCTGTAGCTGGAACAAGGGATCATTAGGTCATGGCTCAGGAAAAAAACAACCAACCAACCAACCCAAACACCAACTCCGCGTTCTACCTGATCGCAGCACAGGAGCTGGGCTCGGCTCCCAGAGAGCAGGGCCACAGATTTCTTAATTCCAGAGCCAGCCCAGGAGACTGAGAAGAGAGGGAGACTGTCTCCTTCTTGTGCCCCAAAACTGGTCCAGACTGGGCTGGAGGGGATAGAAACCTCATTCTGGTGTCCTAGAGTCAGATGGGCACAGGGACCCTATGGGCTGAAGCCACCCTACTGACTGTTAGCCCCATTCCCAGAGAGTGAAACTTGCAATCCTACCCCCTCACCCTGATTTAGCACCCCATTGGAAAGCACAGGCAGGGGGCTTAGGTGAGGCATTTGCGACTCTTAGCATTTCAATGCTGGCGTTAAATATTAACCAAAAGATTTTTCAGCGAGTCAGACATGAGCCTGCAGCAACAGAGAAGAGCTGGAGACCTTCAAAGCCTGCCCCAATCACCTGACAAGCACTTCGATGTACCTTGTTGCCATGACATCATCATAGAGACGCAGTTGAATTTGCACCTCTTTCTTCTCATCTCCCCCCTCCAGCTCTTCCTCCATCTTCCCAGCAGGTTCGAGTCACCCTTGGGGCGGAGGAGGAGCCCCTACATCCGAGGACATTTTCACTGCTGGCTCCAAATCAGGACTCATCGGCAGCTGATAATGATGTTCCCATCTCCCCTCAGCAGGGAGGGATGAAGTCATGAGGCACAGCCTCTGAGCTGCTATCGCAGCTTTAGGGGACGGGTGGATAGAAAGTCATTTTAGCCTGCACCCATCCCTCACCCTGCGTTTTTCATCTCATTTTCTACATCTGACTCAGCCTGATGCTTTGATGGGTAATGGCAGCAATATGCAGGGGGGCAGGAAATGAGGGGGAAACATAATAGCAAGCAAACTGTTGCCAACTTTCCCAGCTTTCCACTGAAAATCCATGAGGAAAAATCCTCCAGACCAGTTTTATAGTAAAAAGCAGAGAGGCCTTAGAGGCTCCAAAGCATCATAGAATCAATAGTTTGGGTTGGAAGGGACCTTTAGAGGTCACCCAGTCCAATGCCTCCCTGAGAAGAGACACCTTGAACTAGATTATATTGCTCAGAGCCTCATCTAACTTCAGAGCCTATCCCTGAATGCTTCATTTCGTGGGGCACCCACCACCTCGCTGGGCAACCTGTTCCAGCATTTCACCACCTTCATTCTAAAAGACTTCTTCCCTATCTCCAATCTAGAACAAACCTCTTTTAGTTTAAAACCCCTAACCCTTGTCCTATCACAATAGGCCCTGCCGAAGTCCCTCTCCAGCTTTTCTGAGGCTGAGGCTTGTGCTTTCAGGTACTATGCCAGTGACAGGAATGCAAACCAGCTATCGAGGGTTTGCCTCTTCATGGTAAATTTCCTGCAGGAAAGCTGTTACCCTCGGGAACAAAAAATAGCCTGCCACTCTCCTGTGAGCCACCTTACACTCACCTAGAGAGAATGGAAGTGTGGGAGCTCACTTGCTGCACGTTCATACCAAGCTCACCTCAGTCTGTTTGCACACTCAGGCTTTGAGAAGGCTGGGGAACACTCATCCTTCCCTTGTTGCCAATGCAGGTCACAGAGACATTAGCTTTGGTCAGCTGGTGGCCAGGAAGATAAACAGGCAGCAAGTGCAAGAGATTGTGTGCTGAGGTCAGCAGCTCCCTGTGGTCATCTGCAGGTCACCACGACCCTGCAGAGATGCCCATGACCAGCATGCCCGTGCACATGCACAGAGCAGTTAATTATTCATTAGTGTGAAAGAGGCATGATTAAAGTGACTGTGGTATGGCTGAAGGTATCATCCTACTCCAGCATGGGGCATTCCAAAGACACTGGCTCTACGTCTTCCTCTGAATTTAGAAGAGACAGAAAGTTGATGAAGAGGAAATAAATCTTTTGCACCTGCCAGCTGCAGGAAGTGTTGTCAACAGCACCATCTTCATGTAAAGGCAGACAGCTGGAGGGACACAGAGCAACTGCTGAGAGACAGCTCAAAGTATTTGGGCTCTTCTACACAGCTCAGCAATCCTGATCATGGGGCAGCTATCGTGGTACCGACATACCCTGGCCCAGCCAAGCACAGATGGTCCAGATTTGAAGTAATTCTTAGTTGTCTTCATATTACTCCAATTCCTGGCTCCTTAACATAATGAAATTGAGAAAGGACATCTCTAGCATAACACTTGAGGTTCAGAAAAGGAACAAAAGGAATTGTAAGACCAGGTTGATCCACCACAGGCATTAATGCAGAAAGATCCTTCAGACTTGAACTATGGACTAGAGGTGTCAGCTGGCCACATTCCGAGAGGAAATCTGAAAATTAAGGAAGCCCCAAATATGAGACTCCAATGGTCAGAGCCGAGACACACTGGTGGGGCAGCAGACACAGCTACATTCCCTTGCTGCTACTGCTTAGACAGCTGCCTGGACAGAGGGATGCGGCCAGCAGCACCATGGGCCTGGCAACCTTCCTCACCATTGTGGCTTGCACTGCTAAAAGGAATGGAACAGGGAGGACAAGAGTCACACAGGAAATCTGCAGGATGGAGATCTGTCACTGTCCTCTGTCTGTGCTACACCATTGCTTACTTATTTCCATGTCTCTTGAACCACTTTGCCTACATAAACGCACACAAAGACATTTTACTAAACTTTTATTGTAAAAACACAGTTCCCCAGGTTTTATAAATAAGCCATACATGTAACATAGTTATGCTCATTCGATCCTCCAACACCAACAGCTTTAAAAAAAATGAAACAGGCTAAAAGAATGCAAGTCCAAAAAGACATTAGGTTTCTGATGACCAAGTTATATTTCACATGGAGCCTCCTTCCTCTGTCAGCCTCCAAACAAGATGCTGAAAGTACACAGCACTTGCAACACCCCCAGGAACTGACAGGGAGGCATTTGAGCCTTAAAAAGAGCTCTCACCCACTCCCCAGGCGTTGTCAGCCGCCTGTGTTTTCATGCTGTCTCAGTGTGCTGTGGGTGAGAAAGGAGGGGGCAGTTTGCATAGCAACCTCCTACACCCAGGCAGCTCAGCTGTTGTACCCTCCCAGAACAGCAGGGAAACGCAGGCTGGGACTGCTTCCCTGTGGCTCACACCTCCACAGGCAGCCTGAAGGGAGACCCTTGGTGCTGTCAGGTCTGCACAGACATCTTAGAAGGGAGGAAGAATGTATAAGCAGACCCAGAGAGAGGAAAGACAGGTGCTGGTCAGAGCCATACTGCATGGTAGAGGAGACAGCAGAGGAGAGAGGAAACTATGTGGAATAAGTGGGAGTTAAAAAAACTTTAGGGCTAGATAGCACCTTTCCCCTTTTGCTTTCCCCTGCTAGCGCTGCTGTGTAGTGTGTTGTGAGATTACCTATTACCTATTCCTCACCTCCTTTCTGCTTCAGCTCAAACACCAAGGAGAGAGCCAGACAGATGAGAAATCCCGCAAACAAGGACAGGACAGTTCAGCAAGTTTATACACACACACGCACCAACTTTATGTATCCCACAGAACTGTTACGTCAGTATGAAAAAAAGAAATCTTGACATTTAAGTATTAAAAATAAAGCCCCACCTCCAGATCATACAAAACTTGTCAAGAGCAGGAAGAAATCTCTTGTATTCAGCAAGTCTGGGACCTGGCCAAGGGTCAGGAGCACTTCCAGACGCACACGGCCAGGCTGCCACCAAAGAACATGTACAGCAGGTTCTTCACCTCGTGGGTGATCTCAAAGCCAAAACCTTCCCCAATCACTACATGCCAGGAGGACCCAAATTTCTTGTCCATCGTCTCTTTGATCATCTTAGCAGCGCTCTGGAGAACGTTAAGGAAGAGAGCATAGGGTGAGACAAAACAACCAGAGAGGTTTTATGCAAACATCCCCCTAGTCTTCTCCCTTTAAGACTACTCAGGCCATGGGCAACAGGTATAGCAGCTCCCCTGCAGGAACTGGGAGCTCTCGAGGTACACCCAAGGGTAGAACTGGTCTCAGCAGCCAGGAGAAATTAAAGAACTGCATCACTTCCGTTGTTCACACGGTCTGAAGCAAGAGTTCTGCTTCAGATGCTGCTGGAGTTATGCTGGTTGTGGTGACCATGAGAGGAGATTCAGGTCACTAAGCTGCAGCTATTTTTACAGGAGTCCATTTTTTTTTCTCCAGCTAATTACCAAAACACTGAAAGTAGGCTGACTTTTAAAAGGCTCGCTTCTCCCAGATCACACCCTGCTTGATCCAAAAAAAAAAAAACAAAAAAAAAACCCAAAAGGAAGATTTTGCAGTGACAGGCAGTGCCCTGCCCATGAAGCAAGGTGAGTCTTCCCTTTATCATTGGTCCTAAAGCAAGAGGGAATACTTAACAGACTCTCACGTAGTCATCCCCAAAACAAGAGACCCCACGCAGTTCTGAACCAAGCCCTCAGGACACAGGGCATTTTATGAACAGAGTGGAAGCATGTCTCGGGAAGGCAGGATAAGCAAGGAGGTAAGGGCTGGGAGACAGCACCACTACTAATCTCTGCAAAGTGCTATTACGGATCTTGCAGACCAAGGGGACTGAATCTGAGATCTAGCCAAGCTCTTTTCCTCCTTCTACCCTAGCACAGTGCAGAGAGAGAGTAATAGGATGCCAGGATCTGACTCTGCTCTGCCCTGCACCCTTACCCCTGCTCCTGCAGGTTCCCTGAGCTGCAGTAGCAGCAGGCTGCCTGTTTTGGGAGGTGGCCAGTACCTCATTGTTGGTGGCATGCTTCTCGCACGCCGTGACGCACAGCTCCATGGTCTCCACGCGCATCTCCTCTGGCATGTCCGAGTGCTGCAAAGAGCAAATAGACAAGACAACTGAGCAGAAAAATAAGAGCTGGACACAGGGCAACAGTACGTTGCTCTTACTTCTGCACTGGCTCTTTTGGGGCTTAGACATAGTAAATATGAAAATGGCTTCTTGCCATTGCTTATTACAAGTGAACCATTCCTCCAGCCAATGAGGAATTCTTCTCTACCTACATGAAAACTAGCACTGTGTAAGCACAGCTTAAAGGAGGACATCAAGACATTTGCCAGTTTTTGTGCTATAAGATAAAGGCAAAGCATGTTAATACTGTTTCAACCACAGTCCTTAATGATTGCTATATGAGTAACAAAGGAGTCTTAATTACACAGCCTTTTCTGCTGCTGCTATCTGGCTGACTAGCGAGATCTTTTGCTCCAGCTTCTCTAGGACAAAAAGCAAGCTGCATCAGAAACACAGGAGAGGGCTCCAAAGGCAGTGTGCTCGCAATCTGTTTGATGGATCACTTTGCCCCAGGCTTCCTCTGCCTGACATGGGGAACACCGCTGCTAACAGATTTCCATGGGAGAGGTCAAGGACAGGGAGAAAGCAGCACCAACAACCAGGATCCCTCCACAGGACCATCAGTATACATGTTCTCACAGTAGCTACTCAGTGGGAGAAGGATAGTAAGAATGAAGGCAGATTTTCATATCTCTGACACCGGTAAATGTGTAATCCATCCCCCTCCTTACCCTAATCAGAGGAAAACTGTGAAGCCTTTTATAATCAGCCTCATCCTTTTTTTCCTCCTCAGTTTCTTCCATGGTCCTTCCACAGAGACTCCAGGAAGGAGCGGAGGGGCTACCTGGAGTTCAGCAAAGTGCTGCAGCACAGCTGGCTGAGAGCAACAGGGCTCTGTGCTCCTCTCTGACCAGCTTCAGCAGGAGGAGTTGCTTCTCGGCTGAGAGGACACTGCTTCAACAAAAACAAACACAGGCAAGAGACAGATGGCTTTCAATTAAAACAAAAGGGAAATGAAACTATTACAAGAATATCATGCTATCTCACTCACTTGCCATTTCCTCAACACCACCTTCACACCCCATTGAGAGTCTCAGCTCATAGACCATTAATGCAAACAAATTATTAAATCATATCTTTTTCCATAAGTGAGGAGCACAGCGCTGCCCAGAAGCACCAATGGAGCTTAAGAGAAGAGCTGAGCCAAGGTACAGCTTTCAACAGAGGATGAGAGAACAATGTATCAGCTGCTACTACTCTCGATTAATTCCAAAAGGATTTTCCCAGGACACTATTATCTGCAAGCATTTCAAACTGCACATGACAAGAGAAGAGTAGGAGTATCTTAGGCACAGAATCTGCATCCTTGTCTGGACGGAAATGTTTAACAGGAACATCTTGGTCTCGTTTGTGCACTTGCTCCTCAGATCCCCGAGCATTTGTCAGCTGGGGAGGGCCATATGGGAAAACTCTGGACGTGCCTCAGGGCCTCATTACCAGCCTGCCTCTACTCGGGCAACGCAGAGGCGCAGCACTGACTGAGAGACTCAGAGCATTGCACCGCGGTCTTCCCTCTGGTTCTTTCACCCACAACAAAGTACCTTCCTCTCCTACCCAGGGAGAGCAAGGGTGAGCCCATATCAAAAGGGAAACGAACCAAACACGGGGTCAGACGACGCACCAATCATTTATGCCACGTTCATGGAGCTGTTGGCTAAAGCACCAAGTCAGACAGACCACCAACCGCCACATGGGGGCCGTGGGACCCGCAAGTGTCCCAAACCACGACCTCCGCAGGACAGAACCCACGCCTGGCTGGCGCCACCCCCGGGAGCCACCTCAATACCCAGCCCCAGCCCGGGGCGTGCCCGCGGCCACAGCCCGAGGGTGTGAGGCAGCGGAACGCGGCCTGAGCGGACCGCACGCCCGAAGCAGCCTCGCCACGCCGGTCCGCCGCCCTCGGCCCCGCGGAGGAAGAACTCGGAGCGGCAGCGCGGAGCTCCGGGCGCGGCCTCACCTTCGCGGCCGCCGCAGCCCAGCGCCGTTGCTAAGGAGGAGCCGCGCTTGTCATAGCAACGGGCGCGGGAAGTCCCGCCCACCTCGGCGTCCATTGGACGGAGCGCGCAGCCCGCCGCGTCTGATTGGCGGCCTCCCTGCCGGCAGCCGCGCGGGGCCTTGGGGCGCTGGGGTGGCCACGGAGCGCCTGTGCTGTGCGGCCCCGGCCTCAGAGCCGCCCTCCCGTCCCCCAGCCTGGCGTCTGGCAGCTTAATGTTTTTCGGACTTAAAACCCCTTAGCGGCCTGGTTCTGCTTATTTTTTCTTTTAAACTACAAGGGTAAATATGAGAACAAGGAGCGGTTTGGGGCAATTTTGGGGTTTTTTAAAATCACAGAATCATGTTAGAAAAGACCTCTCAGACCATGGAGTCCAACCTGAGACCGAACACCACCTTGTCAACCACACCATGGCACTGAGTGCCACATCCAGCGTTTCCTTAAACGCCTCCAGGGACGGTGACGCCACCTCCCTGGCAGCCCGTTCCAATGTTTAATCACACTTTTTGTGAAGAAATTCACCCTGATGTCCAACCTGAACCTCCCCGGTGCAGCTTAAAGCTATGTCCTCTTGTCCTCTTTGTCAGGTTGCTCGGGAGAAGAGGCTGACCCCCGTCCCGCGACAGCCTCCCTTCAGGGAAATGGAGAGTGATCAGGTCTCCTCTGAGCCTCCTCCTCTCCAAGCTAAACAACCCCAGCTCCCTCAGCTGCATAGGACTTGTGCTCCAGACCCTTCCCCAGCTCCATTCCCCTTCTCTGGACACACTCCAGCACCTCAATGTCCTCCCTGAACTGGGGGTTCCAGACCTGGAAGTTCCAGAACTGGACACAGTTCTCATTCTGTGGGAGAGGCAACAGCTCACATTTGCATGTCAATAGGAGTGTAAAGGAGAAAGTGATGGTATGGGGATGAATCATGAGTTTGCAAACAGCTCCTATAGCACCAGCCTCCATCCCCGCTGAGAAAATCCCGTCCCGCCCTCCGTAGCTTTGTGCTTGTAATGTGTGTTTGTTTTGAGGTTTTTCTTGGCTCTGGGCTTGCTGCAAAACCTCTGTTGTCTCTGAATCCTGCTAGCCAAACACCAATTGCCTCTAAACCATGGCTTAAACAGTTTTCTGGCGGGTCTAGGGTTGTATTCATGTGAAATTAACACAGATGGAGAAGCAGCAAGCTCCAGGACAATACCAAGGGAAAGACTTCTCCTGTGCAAAGCCCCAGCTGGTGGGTGTGATGCCTGGGTTTCCATCATTGGCCATCCTCGTCTTGTAGAGTGGCTCGTGGGTCTGATTTTTCGCGTGGTCCTTCTGGCTGGTGTGTGTTTGAAATGTTCTTGCTGCTCGCTGTCTGCTGAAAGAATTTGCTTTCCAGCTGTTTGAGAAGGAAAAGAGTGGGGGAGGAACAATCTAGGCGCTCTCCTGCCCCTGCCAGCTCAGGAGTCCTCTTCCCTTGCACCAAGCTCTGCCCTGTGATTACAGGGAGAACACCTTGTTATCTCTTTCACAGGTTCAGCAGTGAATCCGACCTCCCGGCTGTCCTTTGCCTGATAGAACAGTGCTGGAGGCAGGGAAGCTGCCTTTGGGCTTGGAAAGACAAAGCTGCAGTGATCATTCATCTTTTCTTTTTCTGTCACTGCTGGTGGTGACAAAAATGAAGCACTGCCTCCTGTGCCACTCGTTCTCCTACCATTCCTGCCTCCTGGGTTAATTCCTTCTCCTTCCTCTTTTGGGCCTCTTGCAACGAGGCAGGCACAGAGCTAAAATTGTCAAGAGACAGATAAAAGCTGGGAGATCATCTTTTTTCTTTTCAGACAAGATAATTAGGAAGAGAATCTCTGCGAGGAAGAAGATCTTTCCATCATCATTACTTTATCTCCGGGCAGCTACTCTAATCTCTCCAGGGACACGGCGCTTTCAAGCACCGTATTCTTGCAGTGGTTTTTTTTAATGCTTTAATCCCTGTGTAGTTCACCCACTTTTACTACCAAGCAGCGAGTGTGAGCTGGTGTGTTTGTGTGTATGTGCCTCCGTGCGTGGGGCAGGAGGGAGCAGGCATGTCTGTGTGATCCTGGGTTCAATTAAACGTGCTTCGGTTCTGATCAATGCGACCCCAGGGAGCGTTTCCCTCGGCAAATGCTGGGACTGCTTGTAAGGATTATTCATCAGCGGCTCCTAGGTGAGAAGCTAAGGGAAAATGGCCAAACGAAAACTTCAGCGTGCTCAGAGACGGGAAAAGCAATGTTTTTGTGATTGTGGTGGGTGATACAGTGGGGCTGCGAGATAGAGATGCCTCCTGAGGAAGGAGGGCGTTCTGCTGGCCTGTCTCCATCTACTGTGGCTGAACAAAATGTGAGCAGTTGGTTTCTGGACCCTCAAGTGCAGGGTTTCGACAGGCTGCCTCTGTATAACTCTGCAAGCCAGTCAGAGCCTTGGTGAGCCAACAAAGGTTATGTGTATTGGTCCTTTTGCTGCTGGCTCTGAAGGCAGAGACAGCACATCACCTGGTCTTTAGTTTCCAATACCAAGTGACCAGGTGCCCTTCTGTAGGTGGAGCAAGGGTCCAGTTCACCCCTGTGGATCTGTAGGGAGCTGGAATTGTTGCTTTGCTCTGGCTGGTCATGCCTTATTTGCCACTAATCAGAGGTAGAAACTCTTTCATCCCTTTGTTTTCAGCAGCCACAGTGAAATGCATTGACACAAAGTGCCATTTGCCTCCTGGCATGAGGGTGTGTTGTACTCCTTAGCTGAGCAGAGAAGACTAACCACTGACTGCAAAATATACCTATATGTCATAAATATACTGCCTCATGCTTTCTTTTAGCCATCTTCATTGACGAGACAGCAGGCTGACCCTTCATCAGGTGAAGGACAGCTTTTCTTTCTTTCTTTCTTTCTTTTTGTACCTGCTTCTGGCCAGGTTTTGGGACTTCCCCGTTGCCCCTGTGGGCACAGGTTCTGCTGTGCCCCACATCCTCTTTGTGATAAAGCAGGGGGGCTGGAGCTTTCTGTCCAGCCTGTCAGCCACAGCCCAGGGACTGGGCACCACTCTGCACTGCCCTGGGTGATAACAGAGGGCCAAGGCTGGGGACTTGGGTCACACCGAGGTCCGCCCTGCAGCTGCCCCAGGATGGTGTGGATGCAGCTCTCTGGAGGCAGGAGGAGCGCTCAGGAGGCCCTGTGGGAATGCTGAAGCCGCATTTCGCTGGGATCAGAACGCCCACCACGTTGAGCTGAGGGAAGGCAGAGATGGGGACGCTGGTGTGCAGGACTGGGTGGCAGCCTGGAGCAGCTCAGCCTCTGAGCCAGAGGACAGGGCAGCTCACTTTGGGACAGCAGGGTCCCCATGTCTGCTGGGAAACACGGTGTCCCATGTGATCCTGTAGCTACTACCTCTAGTAACGACAGCTGCTGTTAGTAAGGTCTGCTGCCGCAGCACTGGCAGCCGTGCGGGGGCTGTTCCTGTGCCAGATGCTCCGGAATCATGGTGCGTTCCCTGTGCAAGCACTACACAAGTCTTAATGAGCCTTCCTGGCTCTGGGAGGGAGCAGCAGAGGCTCCCAGCAGGACAGGGAGGTGAAAGGAGGCAATTAGGCAGCGCCCCATTGCTAGGGCAGAGCAGGTAGTGGGGACTTTGGAAGCCATCTCCTGGGGACAAGTATGGGCTGGCTTGACCTCGTTTGAGCGCACCAGGAGGCTGACATGCAAACTCTGCTGAGGTTGCAGGTATTGGGGAGCACAGGAGATCCCCAAAGCCTACTCTGAGGTCAAGGGTCCCAGGATTGCCTGTATCCATGGGAAGGCAGAGTCTGCGTGGCCAGTGGTGCCCTCTGGAAAGAGAGGCAGGGACTGGAGGGGTTCAGAAATGTCAGCGTTTCTTTTTCAAACACAGTAATTAGTAGCCATCAGGTCTGGAGGTTTCCCATTGCCATGTTTGACTTGGTCTTCTTCACTGCAGGACAAAACCCTTTGGGAGTATGGGGTGAGTATGGTATTTGAGTCTGGTTAAGCCTTTAGCTAGCAGAAAGCCCTGCAGTAATGAGTCCTGCAGATTAGGAAAGGAAATGGCAGTCCCTTTCCTCTCCTCGGAGTGTGCTTACAGCCCCTTGGCAGGGAGATAGAGGACAGCACGTGGGTGGCATCCATCACACCCACCCGTCTCCCACACCATCTCCTCTTGTGCCAGCTCCTGCTGAACTGCCACAGCCCAGCGGTGCCCGTGCCCTGCCCTGCCCACCTCTTGGGTGCCCTCCACCTTTTCCCCCCTATCCTGGATATCCGGACACAACACAGCCAACCAGCTGAAGCACCTACCACAACCACAAAACCACCCCATTGTTAACAATTTCCTTCTTTACCCGCCCCCCCTTCCCCCAAGGCTGGCTTTGTTGTTCCTCATCCCTTCTATGCACAACACGTTGTTTTTCAACCAGCTGCCCTTAGAGAGACGCGGGGCTTCTCCTGAGTGCTCCTGGTTAATTTGGAAGCAAGCAATATGTGTAAGTCATTGTAATTACTCCTTGCAGCCAGCAACGCTATTGATTTGTCATTTTCTCTACCTGTTAAGCCCTGTCGCAGGTCTGCAGCTCTTGCAAGGCCCGGCTTACTGAAAAGAAATGGTCTCATCTTGCTCTCCTCCTCCTCAGATGGGTAAGAAGCAGACGTTGCTTCTTGCAGAGAGCCAGGGCAGGATGGAGATCAAATATTTATTTCTGCTCTTCATTTGTGTCTCCCAACCCGTTTCTAATCTCTCCATAATGCCTTTGTTTCCTGAAGAGCCTTATTTGGAGGCATTTTCTGGAAGCTTTTAGAAGGTTTGGGAAAATTCTACCAAGTTTTCCTGGGTGCTCCCCAGGTCTGCCTAGCTGGCTGTGAACCTCTAGGGGAGAGGAGCTCGCCCTGCAGAAGCTGTGCCACCAGGCTCCCCGCATTCTCCTGTTCCAGGAGAGACAGATCCATATCCCAGGAACACGGCTGGGATTGGGATCATGCCAGCATCATTTGGCAGGTCTGAGGAGGGCAGCACCGAAGGCCCTGATCGAGCAACTCGTGGCATCCCCTTTGTTTCTGCTTTTCTGGAGAGGATTTACAGACAATTTCAGTGTGGGCTGGGCTTCTGGGCTCCGGAGGAGATGGGTGTTATGCCAGTAGCCTACATCAGCGGCCAGGCTGTTTCCATCCTTGCTCATCCTCTCACATTTCTCCTGCCTTGGCCAGCAGCCCCAAGAGCCCTCTCACAGTGCTTCTGCAGTTTTGATAGGAGGGTCTTCTGGACCGGTTTCCCCCCCTATTTAACCTCTGAGTTTATGATCTCAGCAATGTTTTTTGACACTTCAGCTTCTAAAAAACGTGCTTCTTAATTCTGCTGCTGTTCTGGGCACACGAGCAGATATCACCTGTTGAACCTTCTCCTCTCAGTAATGGGGGTGTGAGCCTCCAGCTCGGTAAGGCCCTTGAACCCATGCTCCAGCTGAAGTACATACTTTTTCTTCAAAACAAGCCCTCAGCTTTGTGGAGATGTGCTGCAGGTGAGAGTGCCAGACTTTTTTCTATGGCATTAAATACCCTCCAGAAGGTGAAGTGAGGGGGCCAGCTCTGACTCAAGGAGAAGATTCCCAGCATGCCAGCAATGCGGAAAACTCAGTCCTCTGGCTTTGTGCTCTATTTTCCCCAAATATTGGAGAGGCGGTGCCTTTCCTAGGAGGAGCAGGACCCACCGAGGGACAAAAGCACCATGCAGACCTGGTCACAAATTGTTCTACAATAGGAGCTCCTAGAGCCGTGCCTGAACCATCATGTGCCTAGCTAGGTCAGAAACTCATTACTAGTACTTAATTAGATTTATACTCAATGTGAGTTCCTTGCTGTCATGCTCTGACCTAGAACCCGTGGTTTCTCACTTGTTTCTGCTTCCCTGTTGTCAGGATGAGGGGGTTCCTCCTCCATGGAGAGGTGCTCATGCCCCACCAGCAGCAGCCTGTACCCCATACTGCTCTGCAGTGGGGTAGATCAAAGGTGACCAGACTGTGACATCACTCCCCCACCCCTCTGGGGCAACAATACCAAACCCTTGTGATGCTATTCCTGTAATGCCAGCGATGGGCCCGGCCAACTCCCTTCAGTGATGCAACCCTGAGCACCCTGGGGAAGGTCTCCTCAGCTTGGGCTGGCCAGTCCCCTCCAGCCCCTCCCCCAGCAACCTCGCGCTCCGCAGGAGGCTCGAACAGGAAACATCACGTTTATTGTTCACGATCAGCTTTACAAAAGAAACGTCCCAACACGGGCGCGCGTCAGGGGCCCTTTCCACGAACGTGCATTAGAGAAAGCGCGCGAGCGAGCGAGGGAGAGGGGGCAGCTCCTCAGGGCGCACGAAGGTCACAGTGTCCCCACTTGGCACGAGGGCTGCTCCCCGTCCCCGCCGTGTCCCCCTCAGTGGGCTGAGCCACCCCAGCACTGGCAGAGACCCTGGGCGGGGGGATGCGGGGTGGCAGGGCTGTCCCTTCTGCCAGCTTCGCCTCCCCCAGGGGCGGGGGCAGCTGTCACTCAAAGTGGGACTTGGGGTAGGGGGGAACACTGGAAGCTGAACACTGCATTGAGCAACCATGAGAGCCCCGAAATANGCAACCATGAGAGCCCCGAAATAACCCTCCCACCCCACCCCCAGACACACACACACGTGCACATACACACACTCATGTATCGAGATGTTGGTGACCACGCAGTGTGGAAACAGCGTATTCTCAGGCACTCCACAGGGAAAACACCAGCCCGCTCTCTCACCCTCCCAGTTCCAAGGCCAGTGGCAGCCCTGTTCCTGGCAAGGAGCAGCTAAAGAAGGGGACCTGGGTGGAACCAAGGGCAGTAGCCCAATCCTGTACCAAAAGACTGGGGGATGGATGGCAGGGCTCCTCTGGCCACCACCATTCTCCGTTCTCTTTTTTTCTCTCTTTTGCTCCCTTTGATGGCAGTGCTGCACTCTTTCCCCCTCGGCCAGCGCTGGGGGAGATGCTTTGCCCCTTTCCCCCCATTCCCTTGGTGGCTGACCCAGCCCCCAGCTTGGAGGTGATGGGGAGTGCTCTCTTCCATCTGCCTCAAAAGCCTGGCCGCCCTTGGGCAGCCCTGCCCAAACAGGCAGCAGAGGCAGAGAAAGGGGTGCAGGGGGGGTAAGTGCTGTCCCACTGACTCTCTGCCATTCTGCCTCAGCTTCCCTGGGGCCACATTTGAAAAACCAGGGCAGCAGGAGAAGGATGGGGCTGGAGGTGAGATCCTGGAATGCAGGCTCATAAAACCAGACAGTGAGGTTGTTAGAAATAAATAAGGAAAGGGGATGTGTTCAGGTGATGCCTGCACCCTGGCATCTCACTGAGGCTGGACTGCACTCAAAGTAGACAGAGTTCTCCTTCCCACTCGCTGTTAGGTCTGACAGGGTGAGGACCCTCACCGTACCAAGGACACACCTGCAGGTACAGCGAGGTCCACCCAAAACAGAAGTGGAGCAAGGTGAGGCTCAGGAGCCAGCCTGCCAGGAACGAGGACAAGGCACAGCACCAGCACAGGGACAACAGGGAGGCTTCCAGGGGCCCCTCTCCCTCCTGGGACACCAGCACAGGGGCTCAAGCACTGCCCCAGCAAGGCTTACTGGTCTGGGAGGGGAGAAAGGGGCTCCCTGCTTTGGGGCTGCCACCGGGCTCCTTGGCGCTGGGGAGAGGGCTGGGGGCCACTCATGCCTTCCTCCCTTCCTCGCAGGCGGCAAAGCCCGCCTTGCTGGCACCTCCAAAGACCTCCACCGCCTGGTCATCCCACTGGATCACATTCCCTTGGAGGTGGGAGGTGCAGTTAGCCAAGCCCAGGATCTCTGCTGGCGCCAGCATGTGGTCCCACACGCCAAACTGTGCCAGCTCTCCCACGAAGGCCTGTGTGGCATCAAAGCGGCCCCCCAGGGTGTCCTGGGAAAGAGCAGGAGAGGTGGTTGGACAGGGATGAAGAGAAGAGGAGGAACATGCATCCAGTGGGCAAACAGGGAAAGGGGGAGAGGGAGAAGTTTGGGGAGCAGCAGAGCGAGGTGCTTGATGGCAAGGAGGGGAGGGGATGGATGCATGGAAGAGATTCAAGAAGACAAGGCAGGGAGGCCAAAGGGACAGGGAGAGGGAAGAGGAGACAATGAGCGCACATGGCCAGCCTGGAGGTCGGATGAACAGGCAGGAGACCCAGCTGCCCTGCAGAGCACTCCTGCCCATGCTGCCCCCTCCCCTCGCCCCATCTGGAGGCTTTTCCCCCCGGCCAGTTCCCACTAGAGCAATGCTACCTGGCAGCTCTGGGTGTCGAACTGGTACGTACCTGCTCCTGACCCAGGATGACGATGCCCTGGGGCCTGATGGCGTGCCAGGAGGCCAGGTTCTCACCAGCACCCCGCTGTTCACCATCCTGGTACGCTGACCACTTGCCGTCCCGGGTGGTCCATGCCACGCAGATGTGGTGCCAGGCCTTGTCCTTCAGACTCAGTGGCAGCTGCGCAACCTTTGAGAGAGAAGCAAGATCCCAGTGCTCGGTAGGACTCCTGGGGGACCCCAGGGTCTCCCTAGCCCCTTGCAGAGCAAGCAGTGAACCCCCATGGTGGTGGCATCCCAAAACCTACAGACATCCAGATGTGCTGCTTCTCCCTCTCAAAACTCACCCCAATGAGCCACCCTCCCCATCCTCCTGCCTCCCACCATAAACCTAGGGCCCCTTCCTCCCAGCTCCCCCACACCAGTGCCCCCAGGAATATAATTTCCTAGGGGGATTGAAGCAGCGAAGACGAGGGCAGGGTTTTCTCTCCTGCCATTCCTGCAACTGGGCTGACCTTGTCATTGATGAGCAGTTCCAGGGGGTTGGAGCCCCACTCCAACAGCACGATCTCGTTGGCTTGGCTCGGGACAGAGTAGGAGAACGGGGTGCCAATTCCTGCCAGGGCCTTGGACTTCAGCCACATGCAGATGGTGAAGGCGTAGAGCTCCGGCAGGCTCTTCTTCATGCGGGCATACATGTAGTTGTTCTGCACTGGGATGGTCACCTTGAAGGCATCAGGAGGGCTGTAGCCCAGTGGTCCTACGTATCAAGGATAGGGAGGAGAGATGAAGGTCAGCACCCATAACTGGGATGAGGGTGACCTGTCCTGGGGCTCTCCTGGTGATGTACCTCGGGGTAGGAACCCGCCGCCCCACCTCCATCCCCGTTGGGCAGGACTCACCGTGCTCCAGCTCCGTCACCCGGTTCTGGAGGGAGTTCAGCTCCTTCTCGATGTTGTGCTGCTGCTGGCTGCGGTCAGTGTTGGCAGCCTGGCGCTCCTTCTGCAGGGTCAGGATCTTGGAAAGGAGCTGCTCCTCCAGCTGCTCCATCTTGGTGTGGAGGGCATCACGGGCAAGTGCCGGGGCAGTGGGTGCCGAGCCATTGGTGCGGGCTGGCAGCTCCTGCTGCATTTCGTGGCAGCCATGAGGGAGGGAACAGGAGGGACAAAAGAGAAAATTCAGCACAGTGTCAGTGTAAGAGTTTAAATAAGGACATGCCCAGCCTGCAGCACTACAGGTAGTGCTGGGATGACAGTCTCATATCCACACTGGGGTCTTCTCCAAGAGCCTCCAGCTGACTTTGTACCTCCCCTCTCAGAGGCCCCCATTGAGCTCATTACTGCAAAATGAAGCTTGGCTGCCCTTAATGACTTTCTGCTTCTTCAGAGACAGAGCAAGGATGGGATGTTTGGGTCATCCCTTGGCTCTGCTCCTGCAGGCAGCCTCCCACAATGAGGAAACGATGCAGGAAGGACCTTGGAGCTCCCGGCCACTCTTGCTGCTCGTGAGGCTGCTTACCTATAGCCAGCATGTTAACATCACTAAATGGGGCTGTAATCCTCTTAGCCCAGCTCAGCCGGTGTGTGGGGGTGTGTGCACGTGTGCCAGGTAGCTCTCCATAAGCCAGCCTCTCTCGGAACAACAGGATGCCAGGGAGAAGTGGGACTGGTGCCAGGCTGTCGTGTCCCTGGTCCTCGAGGCGTGAGCCATCACCTGGGGACATTGAGCCTGTCTTGTCCCATCAGGGTTAACACTCAGACCAAAACTCTTCCCATGGCAAATCCAACACAGCAGCTGGTGAAGATGCTCCCAGCTGCTACTGCACTCTGCAAAGACCCCAGATCTCACCTTACTGGGAGACCCCATCCCAGCTGGAAGAAAGCCAGTCTGGAAGGGAGAAGGTTGACCCTTTACCATTCTTCTGGGGTTTCCCTGTAAATAGGAGCCCTCTTCTTTCCCCGTGTCCTTAGCATGTTAGCGTCTCTGCCATGGGCTCTGAAAGATGATGACCACCTTCTCTGTGTTGCCAGACCTTCCCAAAGGTGCTGGAGCAGCCATGGAGACCCTTGCCTTGGCTCCTCTGGCACTGAGGGATCTACACGGCTGCTTCAGCCCTGGACATCCTCATGGCTTGTGCTGGCAGGACATGGGGGATACCATCCCTGTTGATCTGAACAGCCTCCCTCTGGCCTCAGAGCTGGCTGGAGGAGGTCAGCATGCTCATTTGTGGCTTCCTGCTTTTTCTTCTTCCTTACATCCAGCTTCTCCAGGGTGGACAGGACCTGATAATCATGCACAGGAAGCTGAATGGGAAGCATGCCTGCCCATGTCACCCCTAATCTTTGCTATCCATCATGAACAACAGAGGGAGGGGAAGGCTGGAAGAAAGTCAAGTTTGGCTGGGCAGGATGCAACCTTGGCGGATGGGAACAGCAGGGAGAGGAAAAGCGAGAAGATGGTGTTGGTGTGAGCACAAAAGTACTCACTCCGGGCAGCAACATGCTCAGGCTACAAATAAAATGGAAGTTGTTATGCCCCAAGGTCTTCAAGAGCTGCCAGCAGGGTCTGCCAGGGCAAACCCACAGGTTCTGTGAGGAAAACCAACCTGGAAAAGCAAAACCCACCAAGAAAGGAGAGGTTGTGCTGGGGACACCTGCCAGCCCGGACCAAATGCCAGCTCTCACTGCCAGCTCACTCTGGCAGCACTAAGGATGCTCTTGCAGGGAGCAGAACCTCTCTGGGAAGGGAAAAGTGCCCAGCAAAGAGCATCCTACGTTTGGTCTTTACAGAATGGAGGGATTAGCCAATGGGAAAGGGGCTTTAGCTCTTTTGGGTTTTGTTGGGTTTTTTTTGTTTGTTTTTTTGAAGTGGTCTTGGGGATCCACTGGATGCAAGGCAGGGTAGAAGTGGCAGGAGGGGAAGGGAAGTGGAAAGGTTAGTTCTCATCCTCCTGGCAGGGATAATTCCCACCTGGGGCTGCCTGCATTTGTACCCAAGCTGAGCTGGCTGCATTGGCAGGAGGCAGCACAGGTGGGATGGGGTTGCCTTTGCCTCTATGGCCACATCCCGTGTGCTCCAAGAGCTTTTCTCATCCTTTCAGGCCACCCGGCTGCAGCGGAGGCTGGCACGCTCCTGTCTGCCGCACGCTTTGATTGCTCGAGCTGCGGGTTTGGAGCCTACGTCCCTGCTTTCATGCACGGCTCCATCTGTTAATGACGAAAAAAGAAAAGGCTGGGAGATTTTGTCACTCACACTAGCCCCTGATAGCCTGCCCTACATTAGTCAGTAGTGACTGAGTACTTTTTTTACCCCCCTCTTCCTCCTGCTTTTCTCCCTGCTGCTATTTTCTTCCCTCTGTAACTTTTCTCCCTATGGCTTTTTCGTTTCTCTGGCTTCAGAGCATCTCTTCCTGATGCTTCCCTCCATGCACACACACTGTGTCTTTCCCCTTTCGTTCAATTTCTACCCCCTTCCCGAGTTTTTGCCCATCCAGCCCTCTCTCCAGCTCTTGCTGGTCCTTCCAAGCTGGCAGCCAGGGCACCAACAGCCAGAGCCACATGGCCGATTGAACCATTGCTGACCCCATGTTCCTTCTGGAAAGGGATTGTAGCCAGTACCCTCATCTGGCAGAGTTTCAGGGCCGTCCCAGCAAACACCATCCACATCCCCGCAGCCAGACAATGGCTGAACTCCCTAGCCTACCCCATGCAACCGAGTTGTGCTGGATGATCTCCCTGGTGCCAGGCTGGGCTGCATCCCCGAGCCATAATCCTCATGTCCGAGCTGCCGCTCGAGCATCTTTCTCACAAGGCAAACCATTTGCGAAACTATTAATGGTTGATGTGCAGCTGTTATTTACTGGTGACCTTCGGGGAGGGGAGGGGAGGGGGGACGCGCCTTCTCCCTGGCTGTTCGGCAGGCACCCGGCTTCCCATCTGCCGCCGCACAGGCAGCAGGGGAGTGGGCAGCGGGTGAGGGGGAGGCTCCTTCCACGCTTTTTGGCGACCAGAACCGGCAAAAAAGATTGAAAGATGCCAGGTAATATTAATCACGTTAAATGTCAG